>JAKCPB010000662.1:0-219569 GCA_021442155.1 Cymbidium sinense
AAAATCCTAAAATGTAAATCTAAACAAAAAATTAAAAATAATACCTAAACCTAAAAATAAAATAAAATAAAATAAACATAAAATAAAATCGAAAACTCAAAAATAAGCTAAAATAAAAAACCTATACTAAAATCAATAAATGTAAAAGAAATAAACTAAACTAATTAAAAATAAAAAATAAACCTAAATAAAAATAAATAATAAAATAAATTGAATAAAAAATAAACTAAATAAACCTAAACCTTGTGGTTTACTTAATTTTTTTTTAAAAAAATCATAAACCCTAAAGCCTAAACCCTAAATCTTAAACCCTAAACCTTAATCTCCAAACCCTATAACTAACTCTAAACCCTAAACCCTAAACCCTAACCCTAACCCTAACACTAACCCTTAACCCTGAACCCTAAATTAACCCTAAACCTTAAGCTAACACTAAAACCTAAACCCTAAACTCTAAACAGTAAACCTTAAAAACCCTAAACCCTAAAGCCTAAACACTAAACCCTAAACCATAAATCCTAAAGCCTAAAGTCCAAAACCCTAACCCTAATCCCTAAACCCTAAACCATAAAATCCTAAAAACCTAAACCTAAAGAAAATAAAACCAAAAAATAAAATAAATAAATAAACTTAAACCTAAATAAAATTATAAAATAAAATAAAATAAAAACCTAAACCTAAACTTAAAAATAAAATTAAAAAAAATAAAAATACACTATAATAAAATAAATAAAAACATAAACTAAACTATGAAATATAAATAAACTTAAGATTTAAAAACATAAATAAAATAAAAACTAAAAGTAAAATAAAAACAAAATAAACCTAAAATAAAATAAAATAAAAACTAAATAAAACCCTAAACCTAAAAAATAAACCTAAAAATAAAACCTAAAAATAAATAAAAATTATACCTAAAATAAAAATAAAATAAACCTATACCTAAACTCAAATAAAATAAACTAAAATAATTAAAACCTAAACCTAAACCTAAGCTAAATAAAATTAAATAAACTAAAAATAAACCTAAACCTAAACTAAAAATTAAAACCTGAAAATAAACCTAAAATAAAAATATAAAACCTA
The DNA here is from genome assembly GCA_021442155.1 of Cymbidium sinense. Lineage (NCBI taxonomy): Eukaryota > Viridiplantae > Streptophyta > Magnoliopsida > Asparagales > Orchidaceae > Cymbidium > Cymbidium sinense. The sequence continues at coordinate 1,087 of JAKCPB010000662.1, forward strand.
AAGATAAATAAAATAAAATAAAAGCCTAAATGTAAACCTAAAAATAAAAAATAAATCCTAAACCTAAAAAAAAATTCAACTAAAAATAAACCTAAACCTAAAAAAAATAAAACTTAAAAATAAAGGTAAAATAAATACCTAAAATGTAAACCTAAAAAATTAAAATAAAAACCTGAACCTGAACCTTAAAAAAATAAAATAAAACCTAAACTTAAAAAATAAATGTAAACATAAATAAACTAAACTAAATAAAAATAGAAAATAAACCAAAATAAAAATAAAAAATAAATTAAACTATAATAAATTAGTAATAAACTAAACAAACCTAAACTTGTTGGTTTGCTTGATTAAAAAAAAAAGCCCTAAACCCTACACAAAACTAACCTAAACCCCCCAAAACCTTAAGCCCTAAACCCTAAACTCTAACTAAACTAAACCCTAAACCCTAAACCCTAAACTAAACCCTGGCCCTAAACTAACCCTGTAAACCCTAAACCACTGAGCCCACAAACCTAAACTCTAAATGCTAAACCCAAAACCCTAAAACTGAACCCTAAACCCTAAACCCTAAACCCCAAACCCTAAACCCTAACCCAAACCTAAACCTAAAGTATCTAAATAAATTAAAAAATAAACTTAAACCCTAAAATCTAATGAACTTAAACCTAAACTTAAACTCTAAGAATGGGTAGAACCTTGAAGGTAAGAACATCACTGTTAACTAGACTCAATCTAGATCTAGCGGTTGAGGCGAAGGCGGAGGTGGCGGTTATCATAGTGGTGGTGGGGGATCTGGAGGTCCTGGTGGATATGGAGGTAGTGGTCTGACCAGTCGTGGTTATGGAGGTAGGAGGAATGACAGAGGTAATAGCCGTGGTGGTGGCGGAGGGAGAGATTGTAGCTATGATGGCGGATCCACTACTGAGAGGGCGGGCATTACGATGGAACTAGAAAGCGAATAACGGTGATCGATCTGCTGCTTATGGGCTTGACTTTATTGTAGAGATGGTTCTAGTTTTCTAGAGCTTTTGATTTGCTCTATGCGTGCTCATTTTTTATTTATGTCATCGCTTGTGTCTTTGAGAACTTGGTGTGTTACTTGATTAATGAAATCAAAAGAAGAAATGTTGAATCTAAATATGTTCTTTATTAAAAAAAAACCTAAAAACCCTAAAGCCCAAAAACCTGAACCCTAAACCTAAAACCTAAACCCTAAACCCAACACCCTAAAAATAATAAAAATAAAAAAAATAAAAAAAAAAACTCTAACCCAAAATGCTAAAACTAAAACTAACCCTAATCCTTAAACCCTAAACCTACAACCCTAAACCCTAAACCCTAAGCCCTAAAACCCTAAAACCCAAACCCTAAACCCTAAACCCTAAATCATAAACCCTAAACCCTAATAAGAAACTAATAAAACACTAAACTAAATTAACTAAAACTAAAACTAATAAATAATAAACTAAAACTAATAAACTAATAATAAACTAAAAAAACTAATAAACACTAACTAAACTAAACTAACTAAATAATAATTAAATTGATAAACTAATAATAAAACTAACTAAACTATTAAAACAAAATATAACTAAATTAAACATAAATAAAAAAAACCCGATAAAATAACTAAAATAAACTAAAACAAATAGAACTAATAAACTAAACTAAACTAAACTTATAACTAAAATTAAACTAATAAATACTAAATTAAACCCTAAAAATAACTAACTAACATTAATAACTAACTAATAAACTAAACCCTAAACATAACTAAATAATTAACTAACTAATAATAAAATACCCAATAACTAGCTAAAACTAAATTAATAAACTAATAATAAACTAACTAAATTATTAATAAATAACTAATAATAATAACTAACTAATAACTAAACTAAACTAAGAAACTAAGAAACTAACTAAACCTAATAATAAACTAACTAAATAATAATAACTAAAACTAATAATAAAACTAAAAAAACTAATCAACTAAAACTAAATAACTAATAATAACTAACACTAAACTATTAAACTAATAATAAATTAAACTAAATAAAACAAATAACTAAACTAATAATAATAATAATAATATTATTATTAATAATAATAACAAACCAAACAAATAATAAAATAAACCATAAATAAAACCTAAATAAATATAGTAAATATAATAATAATAAACATCCTTAAGAAACTAACTAATAATAATAAACTAAGAAAACTAACTAAACTAATAAACTAATAAAAATTAATAATAATAATAATAATAATAATAAATAAACTAAACTAAAAATTAATAAAATTTGAAAAAAAAACTAAATAATAATAAAACCTAATAACATAAAACTAAACCTAAACTAAAATAAATAAACTTAAACTAAACCTAAAATAAACCTAAAAATAAAATAAAACCTAAAATGAACTAAATAAAATAAATAAATAAATAAAATAAACCTAAACTAAATAAACTAAAAAATAAAACCTAAACCTAAACCTAAACCCAAACTAAACTAACCTAAACCCTAAACCTAAACAAAATAAACTAAACATAAACTAAAATGGACCTAAATAAATAAATATAAATAAACTTAAAAATAACATAAACTTAAACATAAACCTAAACTAATCCTAAACTAAATAAATAAATTAAATTAAATAAAATAAACTAAACCTAAATTAACCAAATAAAAAAACCTAAAATAAAAAGTAAATTAAATAAACTAAACTAAATAAACTAAACTAAATAATAAAACCTAAACTAAACCTAAACTTAAACTTAAACCTAAACTAAAATAAACCTAAGCTAAACCTAAACCAAATAAATGATAAATAAACTAAATAAACCTAAACTAAAATAAGTAAATAAAAATAAAAATAAAAATAAACTAAATAAACCTAAACTAGACAGAAAACCTAAACTAAAATAAACTAAATAAAGCCTTTATCTTAATAAACCTAAACCTAAATAGATAAAATAAACTAAACTAAATAAATTAACCTAAATTAAATAAAAAAAATTAAACTAAAATAAATCTAAACAAAAACCTAAACCAAAACTAAATAAACCTGAACCCTAAACCTAAACCTAAAAAATAAGCTAAACTAACTAAATAAAACTAAATAAAACCTAAACCTAAAATAAAATAAACCATAAACTAAATAAATAAACCTAATAAACCTAAATAAATAAAATAAAATAAAATAAACTAAATATATAGAAATAAAATAAAATTAAAACCTAAACCTAAACCAAAACCTAAAATAAAAATATAAACCTACACCTAACTAAAAATAAAAAATTGAACAAAAATAAATAAAACAATAAACTAAAATAAAATAATTTAAATAAAAATAACTAAAAAAATAAACTAAATAAAATAAACTTAAATAAATATAATAAATAAATAAATAAAGATAAACCTAAACTAAACCAAAAGCTAAACCCTAAACAAAAAATAAACTAAAACTAAAAAAAACCTAAACTTAAACCTAAATAAGTAAACATAAACCTAAACCTAACTAAATAAACTAAATAAATAAATAAAAATAAACCTATATTAAACCTATACTAAATAAACCTAAACTTAAACCCTAAACCCAAAATAAATTAAAACTTAATAAACTAAACTAAATAAAACATAATCCTAAATCTAAATAAATAAATAAACTAAACAAATATACAAACTAAATAAATAAACCTAAACTGAAACCAAAATAAATAAATAAACTAAATAAATAAACCTAAATTAAACTAAATAAACTAAAACCTAAATAAATTAATAAAAATAAACCTAAATCTAAACCTAAACTAAATAAAACAAAAAAACTAAATAAACCTAAAATAAAAATACATTAAACTAAACAAAAAAATAAATAAACCTAAACCTAAACTAGAAATAAACCAAAAATAAACATAAATAAACCTAAATAAAACTAAACTAATAAAATACTAATAAAAACTAAAATAAAATTAAATGAACCTAAACCTAAAAATTAAAAACCTAAACTACATAAACCTAAATAAACCTAAACCTAAACATATACCAAAATAAACTAAAAACCTAAACCTAAGCCGAAACCTAAACCTAAATAAACTAAACTAAAAATAAAATTAAACCTAAACCTACAACAATAACAACAACAACAACAAGCCTTAATCCCACTAGGTGGGGTCGGCTACATGAATCCTTCATCTCCATTGTGTCCTATTATGTGTCAAATTCTCATTTAATTCAAGTATACCAAGATCATTTTATACATCCTAACCAAGTCTTTTTAGGTCTACCTCTACCTTTCTTAACATAAGGCAAATCTAATGCATCTACTCTCCTAATGGTCATCGAGCGATTGCTTTATGTGGCCAAACCATCTAAGGGGACTCTCCCTAATCTTATCTACCACAGCTACTCAACTTCAATCCAACTTGAATTCTACTAATAATATCTATTTCACCATCATTTTGAACAATAGAGCCTAAATATCAGATATCACTCTTATTAATGACTTGATCACCTAAAGTCACAACACTACCACTAAAACTTCTACAACTAAAATTACACTCCATATATTCAGTTTTAGATATGCTTAAACGAAAACCTTTAGACTCTAAAGTTGACCTCCATAATTCAAGTTTTTGTTGGACTCCCTCTCTAGTCTTATCAACAAGAAGAATGTCATCGACAAAAGCATACACCAAGGTACATCTTCTTGTAATTGCTTCGAAGAACATCCATAACTAAAGTAAAAAGATAAGGGCTTAATGTTGATCCTTGATGTAATCCAACTGAAATAGGAAAATATCTTGTCAATCCTCCTTGTGTTTGGACACAAGTGGCACTCTAGTATACATATCCTTAATGACTTGAATTTAACCAATATTAACTTCTTTTCGTTCTAGAACTCTCCAAAGAACATCTCTTGAGACTTTATCATAAGCTTTCTCTAAATCAATAAATATCATATGTAGATCCTTCTTATTTTCTCTATGCTTCTCCATCAAACCTCTTAACAAATGTATAACATCCATAGTAGATCTACGGCATGAAACCGATTGTGAGAAACTTAAACCTATCTACTCTTCCCATAATTTTAATGCATGGCACATTAACTTAATTCCTCTATAATTTGCACACTCTTGTGCATCACCTTTATTCTTAAATATAGGAACCAACAAACTCTTTCTCCACTCATCTGGCATCTTTTTAGTCTTTAAAATAACATTAAAAGATCGTAAGCCAAGAAATTTCTTGATCTCTAAACATTTCCACACTTCTATTGGAATATTATCGGTCCTCTTGCTTTCCCACATTTCATTTTCTTTAAAGCTTCACTAACCAGATTTACTAATGATGATAAAATGAAATTCTCTATTTTTGTTTAGGGTATTAAGGTTGCTAAAATCAATCATACTTTCATATCCTTTATTGAAAAGTTTATTAAAATACCTCATCCACCTATTTTCAATATGTTTTTCTAAGAAAAGCACTTTATTATTTTCATCCTTAGTACTCTATTACTATCTCTCTTTGGTTGGCTAACTTACTTACATCTTTCACCTTCTTTGGTGAAAGAAAATAAAATAAACCTAAACTAAACCTAAACCTAAAATAAAAACTAAATAAAACCTAAACCTAAACCTAAATTGAAATAAAAATAAAACATAAACTAAATAAACTAAACTAAATAAACCTAAATAAAAATAAAAAAATAAAAAATAAACTAAATAATACCTAAACCTAAATAAAACTAAAACCTAAACCTAAGTAAAACCTAAACCGCAAACCTAAAAAAAACTAAATAAACCTAAATCTAACATAAATAAACTATAAACTAAATAAAATAAACTAAACCATACTAAAAAAATAAAAAATAAATAAACTAAATTGAAAATAAATAAAACCTAAAGCTAAAATAAACCTAAACCAAAATAAACATGAACTAAATTAAAATAAAACCTAAACTAAATTAAAGTAAAAAATAAAATGAAATCAAAAATAAAACATAAACCTAATCCAAAACCTAAATAAATAAATAACAAAATAAACCTAAATAAACTAATACCTAACTAAACTAAAAATGAAAACCTAAAAAATAAATAAAACCTAAACTAAAATAAAATAAAAAAAGTAAACTAAAAGTAAAAAAATATAAACCTGAAAAACCAAAACCTTAACAAAAATTAAAACAACAAACCTGGACTAAACCTAATTAAAATCATGCCTATGCCTAAACCATTAAACCCTAAATCCTAAACTCTGACCACTACCTACCACGGACCTGACCCAGAGTGATCTAAAACTACCCTAGGCACTACCATAACATAAAACTAATCCTCCTAAACCTAAACAGAGCTAAAGCCAGGCCCTACTCTCTAACCCTACCCAGGCCCAACCCTGATCATGGACATGCTAAACCCTAAACTGAGCCACAACCCCACCCAGAGCCAGAGGCCCTAAATGCTGACCTCTAAACCCCACCCTAAACCCTGGGCCCTAAACCTACCATTAACCCCACCCTAAACCTCCAGAGCTGGGGCTAAAAGACTAAATAAAATCTAAAAATAAAATAATTAAAACCTAAACCTAAATAAATAAAATATATATAATATAAATAAAACTAAACTAAAATAAAATAAATAAAACCTAAACTAAACTAAAACTAAAATAAAGTTAAAACTAAAACCTAAATAAAATAAAACTAAATGTAAAATAAAATAAAAAACATAAAATAAAATAAAATAAAAACTAAATAAAATCTAGAAAAACAAAAAATAAAATAAATAAATAAAATAAAACCTAAACCCTAAACTAAAAAAAAAATAAACCTCAAATAAACAAAATAAAATAAACCTAAACCTAAACTAAAATAAATAAAATAAACCTATAAACCATAAACTAAATAAAATAAAATAAAATAAAATTAAGCCTAAAAACTAAACTAAAAAAAAAACCTAAAATAAACCTAAAATAAAACCAGACTTAAAACTAAAAACCAAAATTTAAAATAATACCTAAAAAAATTAAAATAAAAATAAAACTAAACTAAAAAAAAAGATAAATCGAAACCTAAACCTAAAAAATAAAACAAAATAAAAAACCTAAACTAAAATAAATAAACCTGAAATAAATAAACTAAACTAAATAAAAATAAAAAATAAACCTTAATAACAATAAAAAATAAAATAAACTAAAGTAAATAAAAAATATAAAATAAACTGGACTTAATGGTTTAATTTAAAAAAAAAATACCCCAACCCTAAACCTTAAACTAAATCCTAAACCCTAAACCCTAAACCCCACCTACTAACCCTAAACCTAAACTCTACCTGACCCCAAACCTAAACCCTAAACCTAAACCATGTGCCTGACTACCACAACCCTCCACAAAGCCCTCATCCAACCTAATTTTACCTGCCCTACCACTTACCTAAAACCCTAGCCTTACCCACCCAGGCCTGACCCTGGCCTCCCTAAACCTAATGCAACCCTAAACCCTAAACAATAAAATCTTAAAAACGTGAATATAAATAAAATAAAATCTAAAAATAAATTAAATAAATAAACTTAAACCTAAAAAAATAAACACCTAACTGAAGCTAAACTAAATAAAATAAAATAAAATAAAATAAAATAAAAAATAAACTAAAATAAAATAAAAAATAAACTAACCTAAATAAAATAGACTTAAGAATTAAAACCTAAATATAATAAAACTAAACATAAAATAAAAATAAAATAAACCTAAAATAAAGTAAAAAAAACCAAATAAAAACTTAAACCTAAAAATTAAACCTAAAATAAATAATAAATAAAATCTAAACCCTAAACTAAAAAATAAAACCTAAAAATAAACTTAAAAAAAGCTAAAAAAAACTTTAACGTAAACCCAAAAATAAAAAATAAAACCTAAAAATAAACCTAAAATTAAAACCTAAAATGTATACCTAAAAAATAAAATAGAAACCTGAACCTAAACGTAAAAAAAAAATATAAAACCTAAACTTAAAATATAAAATAAAAATAAAACTCAACTAAGAAATAAATTTAAACATTAACTGAAACTTAAAAAATAAACTAAAAATAAAAAAACCTAAATTAAAATAAATAAATCTAAAATAAATAAACTAAACTAAATAAAAATAAATTATAAACCTAAATAAAAATAAAAAATAAAATAAACTAAAAAAACCTAAACCTACTCTTTACTTAATTAAAAAAAACCCTAAATCCTACATCCTAAACCCTAAACCTTAAAATAAAACCCCAACTAAATCCACCATAAACTAAACCCTACATTAAACCCTAACCTTAAGCCCTAAACCATAAAAGCATAAACCCTAAAATCTTAAACCCTAAAACCTAAATGCTAAACCCTAAACCCTAAACCCTAAACATAAACCCTAAACCCTAAACCCCAAACCCTAAACCTAAACCTAAAGTGTCTAAATAAATTAAAAAATAAACATAAATCCTAAAATCCAATAAACTTAAACCTAAACCTAAAAAGAAAATAGAACCTTGACTAGGTACATCACCATCAACTGGCTCCTAAGATCACGGTGGAGGCAAAGGTGGAGGCGATGGTTATCACAATTATGGTGGGGGAAGGTGCTGGTGGATATGGAGCTGGTGGTTGGAGCAGTGATGGTTATGGAGGTAGGAGGGCGGAGGTTATAGTTGTGGTGGTGTTGGAGGGAAAGAATGTAGATATGATGGATCCAACTACTGAGAGATTCGATGGGAATTAGAGAAATTGAAGAATGGCCGATCCAATCTGGTACTTATGGAACTGTCTCTTTATAAGATAGTTCTAGTTTTTAGGGCTTTTGATTTGCTCATGCTCATTTTTATCTATATTATCGTGTCTTGAAGAATGTGTTACTTGGTGATGAAATCAAAAGAAGAAATATTGATTAATTTATTCTCTCTTAAAAAAACCAAAATCCAAAACCCAAACTAAATCCTAAACCCTAAACCAAACTAAACCCTAAACCCTAAAACCACAAAAAAAATAAAAAAATAAAAAAAATAAAACCCAAACCCTAAATGTTAAACCCTAAAACTAACTAAACCTACAACCCTAAACCTACAACCCTAAACCCTAAAAACAAAACCCTAAACCCTAATAAGAAACTAATAAAATGCTAAACTAATTAAAACTAAACTTAATAAATAAAACTAAAACTAATAAACTAATAATAAATAAAAAATGAATAATAAACTAAAACAAAATAATAAAACTAACTAAACTAAACTAACTAAATAACTAATAATAATAATAATAAACTAACTAAACTAATTAACAAAGTAACTAAAATAAACAAAAAACACTAATAAACTGACTAAAAATAAACTAAACTAATAAAAACTAAACTAAACCTAAATTATTAACTAAAACTAAACTAAAACTAATTAAATTACCCTAATAAATAGCTAATAATAATAATAACTAAATAAACTAAACCCAAACATAACTAACAATAAATAACTAACTAATAAAACCCAATAACTATAACTTAAACTACTAAAATAATAAACTAACTAATAATAAATAACTAATAACTAACTATTAACTAACCCAACAAACTAAACTAATAAACTAACTAAACTTAATAATAAATAAATAAATAATAAGCTAAAACTAATAAAATAAATGAAAACTAATAAACTAAAACTAAATAACTAATCAAATAAACTAATAACTAATAATAAATTAAACTAAATAAAACTAATAACTAAACTAATAATAATAATAAACTAAATTAATAATAAACTAAATAATAAATAAGACCTAAATAAATATACTAAATATAATAATAAACAAACCTAAATAACTAATAATAATAAACTAGTAAAACTAATTAAATGAAAAAAACTAATAAATAATAATAATAAAAATAAACTAAACAAAAATTAATAATACCTAAAAGCACTAAATACTAATAAAACCTAATAACATAAAAATTAAAACCTAAATTAAATAAATAAACCTAAACCTAAGCCTAAACCTAAACCTAAAACCTAAAATAAAACATAAAAAATAAATTAAATAAATAAAATAAACAAAAACCAAACTAAACTAAATAATAAACTAAACAAAAAATAAACCTAAAATAAACCTAAACCTAAACCAAAACCCTAAACTAAACTAAACCTAAACTCTAAACATAAACTAAATAAACTAAATGAAAACTAAATAACCCTAAACTAAATAAAATAAACCTAAACCTAAACCTAAACCTAAATCTAAACATAAATTTAAACCTAATCTTAAATAAATAAATAAACTAAAATAAATAAAAATAAACTTAAACCCAAACTAAACCTAAATAAATAAACCTAAAATGAAAAATAAATTAAATAAACTAAGCTAAAAAATAAAACCTAAACTAAGCCAACCAAATCAAACAAAATAAAAAAAAATGCCTAAATCTAAACCTCAAATAAATAAAAAATAAACTAAATAAACTAAATAAACCTAAACTAAAATAAATAAATAAAAATAAAAAGTAAAAATAAACTAAATAAACCTAAATTAAACTAAATAACCTAAACTAAAAACCCAAACTAAAATAAATAAAATAAAACCTAAAAATAAATAAACCTAAACTTAAATAAATAAAATAAACTAAGCTAAATAAATAAACTTAAACTAAATAAAATAAACTAAACTAAAATAAACCTAAAACTACACCTAAACTACAACTAAATATACTTAAACCCTAACCCTAAACTTAAAAATAAACTAAACCTAACCTAAATAAAACTAAAGAAATCCTAAACCTAAAATCAAATAATTAAACTAAATAAATAAACTAAATAAATCTATAAAAATAAACCTAAACTAAATCTAAACTAAATAAACCTAAACCTAAACCTTAAACCCAAAATAAAATAAAACTAAATAAAACCTAAACCTAAACCTAAATAAACTAAATAAATAAAGAAACTAAATAAATAAACATAAACCTAAACTTAAATAAATAAATAAGTTAAATAAATAAACTAATTAAATAAACTAACCTTAAACTAAATAAATAAACTTAATAAAGAAATAAAATAAACCTAAACTAAACTATAGTAAATTAAACTAAACCTAAACCCTAAACCCAAAATAAAGTAAAATTAAATATACTAAACTAAAAAAAACCTAAATAAATAAATAAACTAAATAAGTAAGCATAAAGCTAAACCTAAGTAAATAAATAAAAATAAACCTGAACCTAAACCAAAACCTAAACTAAATAAAACTAAAAATTAAATAAACCTAAAATAAAAAAAAAATAAACTAAAAAATAAATAAATAACTCTAAACCTAAAATTAAAATAAACCAAATAAATAAACATAAATAAACCTAAATAAATAAACTAACCTAATAAAATAAAAAATAAAACTAACATAAAATAAATGAACCTAAACCTAAAAAAATAAACCCTAAACTAAATAAACCTAAAAAAACCTAAACCTAAATGAAACCTAAACTAAATAAACTAAATAAAATAAACCTAAACCTAAATAAAAATAAATAATCCTATAAACCTAAACCTAAACCTAAAATAAAAAAAACTAAATAAATAAACTAAATAAACCTAAACCTAACAACCAATTAAAATAAAATGTAGACTAAATAAACTAAATAAATCTAAATAAAAAGAACAGAAAAAAGAAATAAAATAAACAAAACCTATACCTAAACCCAAATAAAACCTAAGCTAAACTAAACAAACCTAAACCTAAACTAAATAAACTAAAAACTAAATAAAATAAACTAACCTATAGCAAACTAAAAATAAACCAAACAAATAAAACCAATAAAACCAAATAAAACCTAAAACTAAAAAAAACTAAAACTAATAAACCAAGCTAAATTAAACCCTAATAAATAACTAACTAATATTAATAACTAACTAATAAACCTAAACCCTAAACATAATTAACCTAATAAATAGCTAACTAATAATAAAACTAAACCCAATAATTAAATTAATAATAACTAAATTAACTAAATAAAAACTAATAACTAATAAATTAACTAAATAATTAATAAATAACTAATAATAATAAATAACTAATAACTAAACTAAATCTAGAAACTAAGAAACTAACTAAACCTAATAATAAACTAACTAAATAATAAAACTAAAAAAACTAATCAACTAGAAGTAACTAACAAATAACAACTAATACTAAAATAATAAACTAATAATAAATTAAACTAAAAAAACTAGAACTAAATTAATAATAATAATAAACTAAACAAAAAATAAACTAAATAATAAATAAAACCTAATTAAATTACTAAAAATAATAATAATAAATAAACCCATGAAATTAACTAATAATAATAAACTAATAAAACTAACTAAACTAAGAAACTAATAAATAATAATAATAATAAATAAATTCAAGTAAAAATTAATAATATTTAAAATAACAATAAATAATAATATAACCTAAGAACATAAAAACTAAAACCTAAACTAAATAAATAAACCTAAACCTAAACCTAAACCTAAACCTAAAAGCTAAAATAAAAGCTAAAAAATAAACTAAATAAAATAAATAAATAAAATAAACCTTAACCTAAACTAAATTAAATAAACTAAACTAAAAATAAACTTAAAATAAACCTAAAGCCTAAACTAAACTAAACCTAAACCCTAAACCAAAATTAAATAAACTAAACCTAAACTAAATAAACCTAAATTAAATAAAATAAACCTAAACCTTAACTTAAACCTAAAGTTAAACCTAATAAGAAACTAAATAAATAAACTAAACTAAATGAAAACCCTAAAACCCTAAACCTTAAACTCCAAACTAACCCTAAACTTTAAAAAGCCTAAACCCTAAAGCCTAACCCCAAACCCTAAACCCTAAACCCTAAACTAACCTTAAACCCTAAGCTAACCCTAAACCCTAAACCCTAAAAATCCTAAACTCTAAGCCTAAACACTAAATCCTAAACCCTAAACCCTAAACTCTAAACTCTTAAAACCCTAATCCCTAAATCCTAATCCCTAATTATAAATCATAAACCCTAAACCCTAACACTAATCCTAAACCCTAAACCTCCAACCCTAAACCCTAAACCCTAAATATACAACCCTAAACCCTAAAACCTAAACCCTAAAACCCTAAACCCAAAACCCTAAACCCTAAACCCCAAACCTCAAACCCTAAACCCTAAACCCTAAACCATTAACCCTAAACCCTAAACTAAAACCAAAAAAGTCTAAACCCAAACTAAATAAAACCTAAAAATAAAATAATTAAGAAACCTGAACCCAAATAAAATAAAATAAAATAAAATAAAAATAATAATTAAATTAAAATAAAATAAATAAAAACCTAAACTAAATTTAAAACTAAAATAAAGCTGAAATTTAAAAACCTAAATAAAATAAAAACTAAATATAAAATAAAAATAAAATAAAATAAAATAAAAACTAGATAAAAACTTAAACTTAAAAAATAAACCTAAAAATAAATTAAAAATAAAACCTAATCCCTAAATTAAAAAAAACCTAAACCTCAAATAAATAAACTAAAATAAACCTAAACCTAAACTAAAATAAATAAAACCTAAACCTAATCCTAAACCCTAAACTAAATAAAATAAGTTAAACTAAAATTAAACCTAATCCTAAACAAAAAATAAAACCTAAAAATAAACCTAAAATATAACCCTAAAGCCTAAAACTAAACCAAAAATTAAAAAATAATACCTAAACCTAAAAAATAAAATAAAAATAAAACTAAACTAAAAAATCAACATAAATTGAAACTTAAACCTAAAAATAGATTAAAATAAAAAATGTAAACTAAAATATAAAAACCTAAAATAAATAAACTAAATTAAATAAAAATAAAAAATAAACCTTAATAAAAACAAAAAATAAAATAAACTAAACTAAATAAAGAAAAACTAAATAAACCTAAACTTAATGGTTTACCTAATTTTAAAAAAAATAACCAAAAACCCTAAACCCTAAACCTTAAACCCTAAATCCTAAACCCTAAACCCTAAACCCCAGAACCTATAACTAATCCTAAACCCCTAAACTCTAAACCTACAACCCTAAACCCAAAACCCTAAATCCTAAACCCTAACCATAACTCTAAACCCTAAACCCTAAACCCTAAACAATAAAAACCCTAAACACTAAACTAACCGTAAACCTTCAGCTAACCCTAAACCCTAAACCCTAAACACTAAACCGAAAAAACCTAAACCCTAAAGCTAAACACTAAACCCTAAACCCTAAACCTAAACCCTAACCCTAAACCCTAAACCCTAAAATGCTAAACCCTAAAACTTAAACCCTAAAATCCTAAAAGCCTAAACCTAAACTAAATAAAACCTAAAAATAAAATAAATAAATAAACTGCAACCTAAATAAAATAAACACCAAAACTAAAACTTAAACCTTAAATTTAAAATAAAATAAAATAAAAATAAATATAATAAAATAAAAAGAAAACATAAACTAAACTATGAAATAAAATAAGCCTAAGAATTAAAAAGCTAAATAAAATAAAAACTAAACACAAAATATAAAAAACTAAACCAAAAATAAAGCAAAATAAAAACTAAATAAAAACCTAAACCTAAAAAATAAACCTAAAACTAATACCTAAAAATAAATAAAAAATAAAATCTAAACCCTAAACTAAAAAAAATTAAACATAAAATGAAAATAAAATTACTAAAATAAAATAAACCTAAACCTAAGCTCAAATAAAATAAACTATAATAATTAAAACCTAAACCTAAACCTAAAAAATAAAATAAAATAAACTAAAATAAACCTAAACCTAAACTAAAAATAACACCTAAAAATAAACTTAAAATAAAAATCTAAAACCTAGAGCTAAAAAAAATAAAATAAAAATGTAAACATAAAACTAAAAATAAACCTAAAATAAATACTTAAAATGTAAGCCTAAAAAATAAATTAAAACGTGAACCTAAATTTAAGAATAAAAAATAAAACCTAAACTTAAAAAATAAAATAAAAATAAATCTCAACTAAAAAATAAATTTAAACATTAACCAAAACCTAAAAAACAAACTAAAATAAAAAAAAACCTAAAGTAAAATAAACAAATCCAAAATAAATAAACTAAATTAAATAAAAATAGAAAATAAACTTAAATAAAAATATACAATAAAATAAACTAAAAGAAATAAGAAATAATCTAAATAAACCTAAACCTATCAGTTTACTTAATTAAAAAAAACCCCTAAACCCTAAACCCTAAACCCTAATCCCTAAACCCTAAAAAATACTAAACCCTAAACACTAAACTCTAAACCCTAAACCCTAAACTATAAATCCTAAACCCTAAACATTAAACCCTAACCCTAACCCCAAACCCTAAACCTTAAAAGCATAAACCCTATAACCTAAAACCCTAAACCCTAAACCCTAAATGCTAAACCCTAAACCCTAACCCTACCTATAAACCTTAAACCCTAAACCCCAAACCCTAAACTCTAAAACCCAAACCCTAAACTTAAACCTAAAGTGTCTAAATAAATTAAAAAAATCTTAAATCCTATAACCTAATAAACTTAAAACTAAACCTAAACCCTAAGAATGGTTGATGGTGGGGAACATCATCCCACTCAGCTGCCTAGATCCTGGTGGTGGAGGCAAGGTGGAGGTAGCGACACCACAAGGGGGATCTAGAGGTGATGGATATGGAGGGTGGTTGGCAGGGTTATGGTGGTAGGAGGAGCGATGATTGTTATAGCCATGGTGGTGGCGGAGGGAAAGATTATAGATATGATGGCGGATCCAACTACTCGAGAGGCCGGGGTGGTTCTGATGGAAAATAGAGGAACTAAAGAACGATCCGACCGCGCTATGGAACTATGTCTTTAGTAGAGAATTCTAGTTTTCTGGGCATTTGATTTGCTCTATGCTCTCATTTTTATCTATGTTGTCGCCAGTCTTTAGAACTTGGTGTGTTACGAGATTGATGAAATCAAAAAGAAGAAATGTTGATTATGAATTTGTTATCTTTTAAAAAAATACCAAAATCACTAAAACCCAAACTAAAGCATGAACCCTAAACCCAAAACCTAAACCCTAAACCCTAAAAAGTAATAAAAAAATAAAAAAATAAAAAAATAAAAAAACCCTAACCCTAAATGCTAAACCCTTAAACTAACCCTAATCCTTAAACCCTAAACCTATAACCCTAGAACATAAACCCTAAGCCCTAAAACACTAAACCTTAAACCTTAATAAGAAACTAATAAAAACTAAACTAAACTAAACTAATTAAAACTAAAACTAATAAATAATAAACTAAAACTAATAAACTAATAATAAACAAAAATTAATAATATACTAAAACTAAAACTAATAAAACTAACTAAATTAAACTAACTAAATAATAATTAATAAACTAATAATAATAAAAACTAACTAAACTAATTAACAAACTAATAACTAAATTAAACATAAATAAAAAAACCCCACTAATAAACTAACTAAAAATAAACTAAACTAATAAAACAAATAAACTAACTAAATTAAACCCTAATAAATAACTAACTAATAAACCTAATCCGTAAACATAACTAACCTAATAAATAACTAACTAATAAAAGAACTAAACAATAACTAAACTAATAATAACTAAACTAACTAAACTAAAACTAATAAACTAACTAAATAATTCATAAATAAATAATAATAATAACTAACTAATAGCTAAAACTAATAACTAAATTAAACTAATAAACTAATAAACTAACTAAACATAATAATAAACTAACTAAATAATAATAGATAAAAGTAATAATAAAATGAAAAAAACTAATAAACTAAAACTAAAGAACTAATAACAACTAAAACTAAACTAATAAACTAATAATAATAATAATAAACTAAACTAAAAATAAACTAAATAACAAATATAACTTAAATTAATATACTAAATCTAATAATAATAAATAAACCTAAGAAACTAACTAATAATAATAAATTAATAAACTAATTAAATTAATAAACTAATAAATAATAATAATAATAAATAAACTAAACAAAACAATACAAAAAAAACACTAAATAATAATAAAAAATTAATAACATAAAACTAACTAAACTAAACTAATAATAATAAACTAAATAATAAATAAATAAAACTAAACTAAACTAAATACTAACTAACTAATCTAATAAAACTATAATAACTAATAATAATAAACTAATAACTAAACTAACTAAATAAATAACTAATAATTAAACTAACTAAAACCAATAAACTAATAATAATAATAACTAAAACTAATAATAATAATAATAATAATAATATAATAATAACTTAAAACTAAACCCCCCTAAACCTAAATTAATAAGAGTAATAATAATAAAACTAATAATAATAAACTAAACTAAAGTAAAACCGATAACTAAACTAATAAAACTAATAATAACTAAACAATAACTAACAAAACTAATAAACTAAAAATAAAACTAAACTAAAACTAACTAATAACTAACTAATAAAACTTACTTAACTAATCAATATTAAACTAAAAACCTAATAATAACTAATAAAAAATAAAACTAATAATAACTAATTCATAACCTAAAACTAATAACTAATAAACTAATAAACTAATAAACAAACTAACTAATAAAACTAAACTAATTAATAAATAAACCTAAACCCTAATAAATAATAAACACTAAAACTAAACTAATAAACTAATAATAAATAACTAAATAACTAATTAAAACTAAACCCTAATTCTAAACTATTAAACCATGAAAACTAACTAATAAATAAACATAATAATAACTAAACCTAATAAACTAACTAATAACTAATGATAAAATAATAATAAAACACATAACTAAAAAAAGTAATAATAACTAAATAATAATAATCTAATAAATTAATAACTATAAAAAAATAAAACTAACTAAATAACTAAACTAAATAACTAAACTAATAAACCTAATAAATAAATTAATAATAATAATTATGATAATAATAATAATTGAACTAACTAATAATAATTAAGCTAAAAAAATTAGTAATAATAATAATAATAATAATAATAATAATAATAACTATTAACTAACTAACTAAACTAATAAACTAATAATAATAAAATAATAATAAACTAACTAATAAATAACTAAATAACTAAACCCTATACCCTAACTAAATAAATAAACTAAATAATTATAATAAAACTAATAATAATAAACATGAACTAAAGGAAAAAACAAAACTAATAATAATCCAACTAACCAAACTAATATAATAAACAATAAATAATTAATAAAAATCTAAACCATAAACCAAACTAAGAAAACTAATAATAATAAACTAATAAACCTAAACCCATAACTAAACTAATAAAAATAATAAATTAAACGAATAAATTAATAAATAAACTATCAAAACTAAACTAATAAAACTAAATCATTAACTAAAACTAACAAAAACCTAAATAATAAAAAACCATAAACTAATAATAATAACTAAACTAAATAAATAAATAAATAACTAATAATAACTAATAAATAAACTAAAATAAACTAACCCCCATAAACAAACTAACAAAATAAATAAACTAAATAAAATAATAAACTAAACCTAAACCCTAAACTAACCTAAAATAATAATAACTAAAACTAAAACTAATAAAACTAAACTTACAACCTAACTAAAACTAAACTAACTAAACTAAACAAAAAACTAATAATAAACTAATAATAACCTAAAACTAATAAAACAAAATAATAACTAATAAACACTAAACCTAAAACCTAAACCCTAAAATTAAACTAAACCCTATTATTAGGTGATTTCAGGATCCTTCACATTCTTGGTGAGTTTTTGAGCCCTTTCTCTCTTGGATTCCCTATAGATTTTCGGCCTTGGGCCAATCTCAACCTGTTCTTATCACAGTCGTGACTCATGGCGTCGACTTCTTCAAATCCATGGGATAAATCCCATGTGCCGATGGATCCTGCTAGGGCATTAGATTTTTTGGGTAATCCTACTTCTAAATTAATTGATATTACTAAATCTTTCAAAAAGGTTTTAGCTGGTAAGAATTCCTCCATCGGGCCACCATTGAATTTGTTTCATACAAATTTTAAAGGTACCCAACAATCATGATTTTATGAGGATATTGAAAGATTAGGAGTTTTTGCTTTTCTTTGATTGGAAAGTTTTCATTTAAACAACCAAAGATGAGAGATATTCATTCTTTTTTTCATAGCTTTAATTTTTCTAGTTCTTTTTCTATTATTTTGATTGATGCAAGGCATGTTCTGATTAAACTTTCTAATGACCTTGATTATGAAATAATTTTCTCTAGGCATTCTTACTATATTTTTAGTTGTCAAATACATATTCTAAAGTGAAAGCCTATGTTTGATGTTAATGAAGTATCATATTGTTCCCATTTGGATTTATTTACCTAACTTATGGATTCATCTATTTAATCATCATATTCTTTATGCTATTGGGTTGATTTTTGGTTGTCCGCAAGTTAATCAAGCAACACTTCTTCTTCCGCACCATATGTTGCTAGAATTTTATAGAGATAGATATTACTAAAAGATATCCGAATGAAATTTGGTTCAGTTTGAAGAAATGTGATTATTTTCAGAATATTATTTTTGAGAACTTTCCCATTTTTTGTAATCATTGTAAGATTCATAGGCATTAAATTTTTGAATGCTTTATTGCTCATCCCTCTCTTTGGAAGAAAATCACTAGTATGAATTCAATTGTTGAAAAAATTGATGATTCTCTCAAGTTGAATAAAGGAAAATATGCTTTTGAAAATTTTGATGTTTTGGAAAACCAGATTTTTGAATCTTCTAAAAATGTTTTACCTATTAATGATTTGTCTAATGCAAAATGTAATTTTGATGTTTCTGAAAAATGTTTTAACTAATAATCATGCTCTAATTGTTTCTTTTGATAATTTTATTAAAGGGAATACTTTAGAGGCTGTGGTTAATGATTCTAATGGTTTGGATGTTGTGCGTAAGTCCTTTCATGATGATGGTTTGAATATTATTGATGCTAACACCATTTCTTCCAATCAGTTGATTGTTATTTCTTTTTCTCCTATGTCTGCTTTAGGTCATGGGAAAGAGACTACTTTTTTTCCATCTTTGATTGAGAATTATCGTGAAAAGAATGTTCTTATTTCTGATATTTTAACTTCTGGTCCTAACAATCTTGTTAATATTGGTGATCCTTCTTTAAAAAAATAAGATCTAGATACCTATGACAATTCTCTCATTGTGAATAGTTCTATTTTGATTCAAAATGATGGTTGTTCTATGGCTAGTAATTATGTTTAGAATGTTGGTAATATGATATATGTTTCTAAGGGATTTGAATCTTATTTTAATCTCTTACATGAAGATTGTACTAAAAATATGGATTCTACTTCTCTTGCTTCTTTTAAGATTGAAGATAGAGAGGATAATCTTCAAATTTTGTTGGAAAGTGAAAATATTGATAATTGTATTCTTAATAAAGTTATTTTTGCTCCTTCTTTCACTTATGATTGTGAAATGAATACTATTTATGATTTTCCTTTGTCTAATGTTGTGGATGATTCTGAACGCTCTATTTTGAAATTGATAGCTTCTATTCAATCCCATGCCTTTCATAATAATATTGATTCATTTTTGGATGGATATTTTTTGGAGAAAGGGCATGGTTATAAAACTATTTACAAGAAAAAGAAAAAAGTGTTCAGATTTATGCCCCTCCTCACTTGTAGTGTTACTCATTCCAAAGCTTCTTGAAATAGTCTCTCCGTCCTTGGGTGGTTTTTTACTTTTGGTTGGTTTTTTCTATTGGTTGAGCTTTTCTATGTGTTTTCTATGAGTATAAGCTTCTTGGATAATTTTCTTCCTTCCTTTGGTGTTTTATCTCTATTTTGGTTTTTTTTGTGCTCTTGGCTAGTTGGTTTTGTGGTACTTTGTTCTGCTATTTTGCATTTCTTTGGTTGGTGCTTTTGCTCTCTTCTTGGTGGTATATTGGGCTTTTTGTTACTAGCATGTGGTTTGTCCATTGGTTGGCTATTTTGCTAGCTATTTATAGATTCTCACTTCTTCTTTTATCTTGGTTTGGTTTGATTCTCTGCTCTTTCTTAGGGTATTTTCCTAGGTTCTCTATTGTGTGGATGCTCTATTTATTTCCTTTCCATTTGGTGCCTTGGTGGCTTTGGATTGGTTGTTGTGGGTCTCTATTTAGTGCCTTGTTTTTGGATTAGTGTTGTTGGGCTCTATTTTTTGAGGGCACTTTAATATTTTCTTTGGGCCATGAGCTTCTTTTCTCCCTTTTTAAGAGGTGTTCATATTTTTTGTTGGGATTGCCTTATGTTAATTTTATATGTTGCTCTCTCTCTTTCTGCTTTCCATAGCTTTACTTTTTCTTTTGGGCTATTATGATAGGTTTGTAATTTTCTTAGGATGGATATAATGATATGATGGATTTTTTCCTTAATATTTTTGTGGCTTGTGACTTTTCCTATTTGTATCCATTCTTTGAAGCTAGATACACCTAGGATTTGATGCCCATCATTATTGTGATTATCCTTCTTTCCTCATATCTGGGCTTGAGGTTTTTTCTCTTTATGTTTTTTGATCTCCTTCTGGCTGAGATTTCATGCGTTGCGTGTTCTCTTTTAGTTTGTCTCTTCATCTTCTTGAGGAGCTAGAGTCTTTGATGGTCTATTTTTAGATAGATAGAGTTGTCTTTGCAAGTTGGAAGTTTCCTTTTCTTATGGATCTTTGTCTCTTTGGAGGTTCTTTTGGAGCTCCGTGGGTTCTTCCCCTTCGCTATCGTTTGCTTTGCTTTTTCAATCTTGTCTTTATTTTTTTCTTTATTTCTCTTTGATATATTACATTAGGGATAAACTCTTTAGGATTTTTCTTTAGCTCATTTGAGCAGTACTTTTTTTTTGAGTTTTGTCTTTAATATGGTATTGTACCTATTTTTCTGAGCAATTATTTCCTTTTAGTTAAAAAAAGAACCCTAAACCCTAAACCCTAACTCCAAAACCCTAAATCCTAAACCCTAAAGTCTAAATACTAGAACCTGAAACTTTAAACCCTAAACCTTGAATCCTTAACCCTAACACTAAACCCTAAAACCCTAAACCTTAAAACCCTAAACCCTAAACCCAAAAAACCTAAAAAACCTAAACCTAAACTAAATAAAACCTATAAATAAAATAAATAAAAAACCCAAACCTAAATAAAATAAAATAAAAACCTACACTAAAACCTAAACCCAAACCTAAATATAAAATTAAATAAAAAGAAAATAAACTAATATAAAATAAATAAAAACCTAAACTAAACTAAAAAATAAAATCAACCTAAGAATAAAAAACCAAAATAAAATAGAAACTAAACATAAAATAAAAATCAAATAAACCTATAATAAAATAAAATGAAAACTAAATAAAAACCTAAATAAAAAAAATAAACCTAGCAATAAATAAAAACTAAAACCTAAACCATAAACTAAAAAAAAGTAAACCTAAAGTAAAAAATAAAATAAAACTAAACCTAATCTAAAATAAACTAAACTAAAATAAATAAAACCTAAACCTAAACCTAAAATAAACTAAACCTAATCCTAAACTAAATAAAATAAAATAAACCTAAAACTTAAACCTAAAAAAATAAAATAAAAACCTAAACCTAAACCTAAACCTTAAAAATAAAATAAAAATAAAACTCAACTAAAAAATAAACCTAAACATAAAAAATAAACTAAGATAAAAATCATAAACTAAAAATAAATAAACTTAAAATAAATAAACTAAAATAAAAAAATAACCTAAATAAAAATAAAAAATAACAGAAACTAAAATAAATAAAAAATAAAGTAAATAAACTAAATAAACCTAAACCTATTGGTTTACTTAATTAAAAAAAACCTAAATCCTAAATCATAAACCCTAAACCCTAAACTCTAATCCCTAAAAGCCCTAAACCCTAAACCCTAAACCTTAAACACTAAACCCTAAACCCTAAACTCTAAACCCTAAACCCTATACCCTAACCCTAAACCCTAAACCCTATAAGAATATACCCTAAAATCCTAAACCCTAATCCCAAAACCTCAATTGAGCTGATTTTTACAAAAGTCGATATATTAAATAAGTCAATGAAGAGGTTGTACAAAGTTGGTGCTCTACCCATGTTTTCTTGTGCACCTATCAACCCTAAAATTATCATCCGACAATATTAAAAAAAGGCAATAAGGTGGGATCCTCAAAGGCTGCTCTCCTCACTAAGTTGGGGATTAGGCCATTTTCTTATGGCCTTGTTATCCAGTTTGTGTATGATGATGGTTTGGTGTTCAATCCTGAGGTGCTTGACCTCACTGAAGATGATCTCATCGAGAAATTTTCAGCAGGCCTTTCAATGATCACTTCTCTCTCATTAGCCCTCTCTTATCCCACCCTTGCCCATGTTTCACATGTTCATCAACGCTACAGAATGTCCTCGACATCGCGATTTCCACGATTGCACATACCGCACGTAAAAGGTTAAGGAGTATTTGAAGGATCTTAGTAAATTTGATGTGGTCAGCGCTGATACTTCTCGCTACTCTTACTGCCGCTACTGTCAGTGGAAGAGAAGAAGGAAGAGCATGTTGAGGAATCGATGATGATATGCCTTGTTCGACTAAGCTTTGTTGGCTTTCTATAAAACCAAATTTTATCATCTCTGGGAGTTAAAACATTTTGTGAAATACAAGTTTTATGAATTTTTGAATTGCATTTTATTTTATCCTATTTTATTAGTTATTAGAGGATAATGACATCTTTGATCCGGTAATTTCTTATTTGTTATGGAATCATCTGAGTTAAAATAAATAAATAAATAAACCCTAAACCCTAATAGTAAACCTTAAACCCTAAACCCTAATCGTGAACACTAAACCCTAAAAACCAAATCCTAAACCTAAACCTAAAGTAACTAAATAAATTTAAAAAATAAACATAAACCCTAAAACCTAATAAACCTAAACCTATACTCTAAGAATGGGCAGAACTTTGACAGTAGGAACATCACTGTCAATGAAGCTCAGTTTAGATGTGGCGGTGGAGGCAAAGGTGGAGCTAGCTGTGGAGGAAAAGTTAGAGGTGGTGGTTATCACAACGATGGTGGGGGATCTGGAGGTGCTGGTGTAAATGGAGGTGGTGGTGAGTAAAGCAGGTAAAGGTGGGAGGAGGAGGTTACTATGGTGGTCGAGGAGGGAGAGATAGGGGATATGATGGTGGGTCCTACTTCTAGAGAGGCGGAGTGGTTCTGATGGGAACTGGAGAAACAAAACACAGTCGATCTGATCTACTGCTTATGGAAATGTGTCTTTACAGTAGAGCGGTTTGTAGTTATCTTAGGTTGATTTGCTCAATGTGTGCTTATTTTTTATCTATGTTATCACTTCTGTCTAAAAAACATAGTGTATTACATGGTTGATGAAATTGAGAAAAAGAAATGATCCTTCTCAGTTTGTTCTCAATAAAAAAAACCAAAAACCCAAAACCCTAAATTAAAACCTGAACCCTAAGCCTAAAACCTAAACCCTAAACACTAAACCCTAAATCATAAACCCTAAAAATAAATAAATAAAAAACCCTAACCCTAAACCCTAAACCCTAAACCTACAACCCTAAACCCTAAACCCTAAAACCCTAAACCTTAAACCCTAAACCTAAACCAAAAAAATTAACTAAAATAAAATACCTAAACTAAAATAAAATACCTAGACAAAAATAAATAAACCTAAAATAAATAAACCTAAAATAAAGAAACAAAATAAACAAAAATAAAAAATAAACATAAATAAAAATAAAATATAAAAAATAAATAAAAATAAACTAAATAAACTATTTAAGCAATATAAGAAATGTTCTAAATCTGAATTTATTCTCTATTTTAAAAAAAAAACCAAAAACCCTAAACCTTAAACTTAAACCTAAACCCTAAACCTAAACCCTAAACACTAAACCTTAAACCCTGAACCATAAAAACCCTAAACCCTAAAAACCCTAAACCCTAAACCATAAACCCTAAAACCAAAAAAGACCCTAAACCCTGAACCCCAAAGCCTAAACCATATATTAACCCTAAATCCTAAACCCTAAACCCTAAAAAATTTAAAACCTAAACCAAAACTTATTAAAACCTAAAAAATAAAATAAATAAATAAAATCTAAATAAAGACAAAATTAAAAAATAAAATAAAAAAACATAAACTAAACAAACCTAAACTTAAACCTAAAATAAAATAAAATAAAAAATAAAATTAACTAAAATAAAATAAATAAAACCTAAACTAAAAAATAGAAAACCTAAATAAAATAAAAACTAAACATAAAATAAAAATAAAATAAACCTAAAAATAAAATAAACTAACACTAAATAAAAGCCTAAACCTAAAAATAAAACCTAAACCCTAAACTAAAAAAACTAAACCTAACATAAAATGTAAAATAAACCAAAACCTAAACTAAAATAAATAAAACCTAAACATAAACCTAAAACAAACTAAACCTAAACCTAAAACTAAACTAAATAAAATAAAATAAATTAAAATAAACCTAAACCTAAATTAAAAAATAAAACCTAAAATAAACTTAAAATGAAAACCTAAAACCAAAACCTAAAAAATTAAAAGAAAAACCTGAACCTAGACCTAAAAATAAAAAATGAAACCTAATCCTAAAAAATAAAATAAAAGTAAAACCAAACTAAAAAAATAAACATAAACCTAAAACTAAACTTAAACCTATAAAATAAAATAAAATAAAACCTAAACTAAAATAAATAAACTTGAAATAAATAAATTAAACTAAATACAATAAAATAACCCTAAATCAAAATAAATAATTAAATAAACTAAATAAACTTAAACCTACCACTTTACTTAATTTTAAAAAATAAAAAATTTAAAATTAATAAAAAAAACCCTATCCCGAAACCCTAAAACTATTCCTAAACCTTAAACTCTAAACCCTAAATGTACAACCCTAAATGCTAAACCCTAAACCCTAAAACCATAAATCCTAAACCCTAAACCATAATCCCTAAAATGCTAAACCCTAAACCCTAAATCCTAAACCCTAAAACATAAAGCCTAAAAAACCCTAAGCCGTATACCCTAAATTAATGCTAAATCCTAAACCCTAAACCCTAAACCCTAAACCATAAACCCTAAGCCCTAACCCTAAACCCTAAAACCATAAACCCTAAACCCTAAACCTAAACCACTAAATCTAAAACCTTAAACCTAAACCAAACTAAATAAAAACTAAAATAAAATAAATAAAACACCTAAAAAATAAAAATAAAAAAAAAATCTAAACTAAAACCTAAACCTAAAATAAAACAAAATAAACTAATTAAAATAAAATAAAATAAAATAAATGTAAACCTAAACTAAACTAAAAAAATAAAATTTACCTAAGAATAAATAACTTAAATAAAATCAAAATTAAACGTAAAGTAAAAATAAAATAAACATAAAATTAAATAAAACCAAAATAAAACCTAAACCTAAAAAATAAACCTAAAAATAAACCTAAAACTAAAAAACCAAAACCTCAAATAAAAATAAAATAAACAACATAAAATAAACTCAAAAACTAAAATAAATAAAACCTAAACTTAAACTTAAACCCTAAAATTGTGCAGGGGGTTATAGTTAGTTTAGTTTAGTTTAGGTTTTTTTGTTTAGTTAGTTTAGTTTAGTTATTATTATTATTAGGTTATAGTTCTATTATGTTTATTAGTTAGTCATTAGTCTATTTAGGGTTTATGTGTATTACTTTAGTTTATTATTATTATTATTATTATTTTAGTTATTAGTATTTGTTTTGGGGTTTATATTATTTTAGGTTTAGTGTTTATTTGGGTTTATTAGGGTTATTATGGTTTCATGTTTTTTAGTTTATTTAGTTTTTTATTTTATTTAGTTTTAGTTTTGGGGGGGGGGGTTCTTAGTTTTACTTAGGTTTTTAGTTTAGTTATTGTTTAGTTATTAGTTTAGGGTTTATTTTTAGTTTTGGGTTTAATTAGTTTTATTTTATTAGTTTTTATTTTATTAGTTATTATTAGTATAGTAAGTTTTTATTAGGTTTTTGGGGTTCAATTTTAGTTTAGTTTATTAGTTTAAGGGTTTTAGGTTTTTAGTTTTAGTTTTTAGTTTAGTTATTATTGGATTTTATTGGTTTGGTTTTATTAGTTTAAGGTTTAGTTTTATTAATTATTAGTTATTATTATTATTATTATTACTATTATTATTATTATTTATTATTATTATAGTTTTATTTTTTTTATTTTTTTATTATTATTATTATTATTATTATTATTATTATTATTTTTATTTTTTGGTTTAGTTTATTTTTTAGGGTTTTATGGTTTTTGTTAGTTTATTAGGTTTTAGTTATTATTATTAATTTTAATAATTTTTATTAGTTTTAGTTTTTAGGTTTATTATTAGTTTTATTATTATTATTTATTTAGATAGTTTTATTAGTTTTAGTTAGGTTTTACAATTAGTTGTTAGTTTATTATTAGTTTATTATTATTATTATTATTATTATTATTATTATTATTATTATTATTATTATTATTATTATTTTGTTTTATTTTATTAGGTTCGGGTTTAGGTTTAGGTTAGCTTAGGGTTTAGGGTTAGATTACGGTTTAGGGTTTTAGGGATTAGGGTTTAGGCTTCAAGGTTTAGAATTTTTAGAGTTTAGGGTTTAGGCTTCAAGGATTTTATTTTAGTTTACTTTTTTAGGTTTAATTTTAGGTTCATGTTTAGTTTTTAGTTTAGTCTTATTTTTATTTTATTTTTTAGGTTTAGGTTCTATGTTTTATTATTAGGTTTGGGGTCTATGTTTTATTTAGGTTTAGGTTTTTATTTTATCTTTTTAGGTTTAGGTTTTAGGTTTTTATTTTAAGTTAATTTTTAGGTTTTATTTTTTAGTTTAGGTTTAGGTTTATTTTTAGTTTATTTTATTTAATTTAATTTAGGGTTTAGGTTTAGTTTATTTTAAGTTTATGTTAAGTTTTATTTACTTTACTTCGCTTTATTTTAGTCTAAGTTTAGATTTATTTTATTTTATTTATTTTAGGTTTAGCTTTTTTAGTTTAGGGTCGGGTTTTTTTAAGTTTATTTTAAGTTTATTTTATAGGTTTAGGTTTTATCTTAGTTTTATTATATTTTTTAGATTTAGGTTTGATTTTTTTTAGGTTTTTTAATTTTTAGTTTTATTTTATTTTTTAGTTTAATTTAGGGTTTTATTTCTTTTATTTTATTTTAGATTTTATTTTTTATTTAATTTTATTTTAAGTTTAGTTTAAGTTTAGGTTTAAGTTAAGGTTTGTATTTTATTTTATTTTTATTTTATTTATGTTTAGGGTTTTTTATTTATTTTATTTTTAGGTTTTATTTAGTTTAGGTTTAGGTTTTAGGATTTTTAGGGTTTAGGGTTTGAGGTTTAGGGTTTAGAGTTTAGGATTTAAGGTTTGGGGTTTATGGTTTAGGGTTTAGGGTTGTAGGCTTTAGGGTTTAGGATTTATGGTTTAGGGTTTACTATCTTAGGGTTTAGGGTTCAGGGTTTTAGGATTTAGTATTTAGCGTTTAGGGTTAGTTTTAGGGTTTAAGGTTTAGGGTTAGGGTTCTTTTTTTTAAATTATGAAAACTGGTATTTATGTTTATTTAGTTTATTTATTATTTATTTTATCTTATTTAATTTTTAATTTTATTTAGGTTTTAGTCTTATTTTTTAGGTTTAGGATTTTATTTAGTTTTTTGTTATTTTATTTTAGGTTTATTTTGTTTTTATTTTACATTTAGTTTTTATTTTATTTAGGTTTTTTATTTTTAGTTTTATTTTATTTTTTTAGTTTAGTTTAGGTTTTTAATTATTTTATTTTCATTTATTTTTATTTTTTATTTTATGTTATTTTTACGTTTAGGTGTAGGTTTAGGTTTTAGTTTAGGTTTTTATTTAATTTAATTTATTTTATTTTATTTAGGCTTAGGTTTTTTAGTTTTATTTTATTTTATTTTAGGTTTATTTTATTTTTATTTTACATTTAATTTTTATTTTATTAAGTTTTTTATTCTTATTTTTATTTTATTTTTATTTTAGTTTAGGTTTTTCTTTATTTTATTTTATTTTATTTTATTTTAGGTTTAGGTTTTTGTTTTAGTTTAGATTTTTATTTTATTTAAATTTTATATGTTATTTAGGTTTATGTTTATTTATTTATTTTATTTTTAAGTTTTATTTTGCTTAGGTTTAGGTCTTTTAGTTTTTAGGGTTTAGGGTTTAGGGTTTATGGCTTAAGGTTTTAGGGTTTAGGATTTTAGGGTTTATGGTATATGGTTAGGGTTTAGGGTTTTTTGTTTATGGTTTAGTGTTCAAGCTTTAAGGTTTAGGGTTTAAGGTTTAGGGTTAGCTTAGGGTTTAGGGTCTAGGGTTTTTAATGTTTAGTGTTTAGGGTCTAGGGATAGTTTAGGGTTTAGGATTTAGGGTTTTAGGGTTAAGGGTTTAGGTTTTAGGGTTTAGGGTTTAGGGTTAGGGTTATGGTTTAGGGTTTAAGGTTTAGGGTTTAGGGTTTAGGGTTTAGGGTTTATGATTTTTTGGGTTATTTTAGTTAGTTTTTTTGGAACCCATATAGAATTTTATTGCCATAAAAGAGGTTACATGGTCCCTTAGGTGATAAACTATTGCTCAAGAGCTACAAAAAACAACCCGAGAGTAAATCCCCTCTAATCAAAATAAAGGAAAGGAACAGATATAAATTAATAAAATAAGAAAAGCCTTTGGACCATCTTCATCATAAGCTCTTGAGGATGAGAGTAGCCTATGCCTCCATTGGGAAAGAAGCCAACAAGAAAAACAACAGTTAGCAAGCATCTAAAAGAAAAAAATTAGCACAATTAAATTGGTACAAAACAAAATAAAAGTAAAAGTAAAAGTAGAATTGTAAGAGAGAATTTTAGGAGAGTGTGTGAGAATGGGCTCGGTCACACACAAAATTGGGGTAGATACAAACATGAGAATCCAAACATCCAATGAAGGGTTACATCACAAGTGTTGCTTCCAGCCAAATGATGAGTGAAATCATCCCAACCATCATAGCCCACATACCTGATATGGAAAAGCTGCCCTTGGGAGGAATTCATATGGTCTTTAGTACCTGCATGCCCAAAATATAGCAACATACACATAGAAAAGAAAACAACATAGATCGAATGATAAAGGGATGCCAATCCCTTATAAGATAAGTACCACCAACTGATGTCAACAAAGCATGAGAATGTAGAGTCAACAACATTCCAATCCAGATTAAAATCTTGGCCACATCCACCATAATATTAATATGATCACAACAATAAATATGAAAGTCAAGAAGAAGCATGAGTAAACACAACCAGTAGGCAACTCTAAAATAGCAAGCCATAGAAATGGGGAGAAGTACATGACAATCATCAAAGAGAAAGCCGGGTACCAAAGTAGTATTCACCGAACAAAGTAAAACCCTTCAAGATAGACCATCCCTACCCAGATGAGAGCACATGTCTAGGTAAACAACCCGAAAGAGGGAAGCCATTCAGCATTAGCAAAATAGATGTTAACGATCACCTTAATAATAGCATGATCACAACATAACTGCAAAAGTTTAGAAGACCAAGGGAGAAATGAAACAGCAGCTAAACCCATACTGCAAAGGCCCCGATAATATGGTAATCCAATCAACAAACAACAGAACAAGAAAATAGCTACAAAACCAGCCGCAAAAGCAATGAGAACATGAGCAGAAAGACCCTGGAAATAACCAAATGGAAACACAAATCTGAACCCAACATAGGATATTGTAGGCAGTACCAATATTGCAAAGAACCAAAATGAAAATTGAAAAAATAATGACGTCGCAATTCGAAAAATCCATCAGCACCAAATGGTAGGAGAGGGTGTCAGGAAACAAACCCAATCGTTCAAGGAAGCAATAGTGATGGAAAGCAATAAAAACATTCTTACTCTTAGGGGCAGCACAACCTAGTAGGTTAGCAAATCAGGAGACACAAACCTAAAGAGCAGCTCAAAAAAAAACCCAACAAGAAATAGGACTACAAACAGTTAACCAACAGTTGGGAAAACCAAGGAAAGTCCCACCAATACAAGATAACCATAGAGATGATACAGGGTAATGCATCAGAAAAAAATAATTCCATAAGCAATAATTAGGCTGGTGGACACCCAAATAGATGTCCAAAACCAATCGGTTTATAAGCAAAACCCCAATCACTCAACAAGATGTTAATAATCACCTTGATAAAAGCATGATCACAACAGTAAATACACAAGTCTACATGATCCAAGAGAGGAATGAAAAGGAAGATAGACCTATACCTCACATGTCGCAGGTGATAAGCTACAGCCCACCGCAAGCAACACAAAAATACAATCAGAGAAACAACCCCAGTAGCAGTTTGCTGGGCATAAAACCTGATAATCCATTTAGCCAACAACCAAGATAGCAAACCAAGATGACAAACCAAATATTGCACCCAACAGGGTAATCCAGAATAATAGTATTACATAGACCCAAAATGGGGATCAAGAAAACCATCATTAAGATCCTTTAAGATAAGGAAAAGCAGCATCTAATCCAACATCATCAGTAAAATTAAGATGAAAGGAAGGCAAGAAGCAAATCCAATCATGCAAAGAAATAGTAGTAATAATAGGTAAATTAAACATTCTTCCCTTACAGGTTGAGGAAGGGGGGTTGGTTAGCAAGACAGGAGCAACAACCCTATTTAAAAGGGAAAATACAAATAAAGTAGGGCCCACCATAAAACTATCAAATCATAGCAAACCAACAACTACAGTAACAAAGATGTGAGCCTCCAATACAGGTAGCCAGAATAAAGAATCAGTTTGAGAATAGGCAACAGGAAAAAGAGATAGGAAATAGTCTCAATTATGAAAAGAAAAGAAAAATATAGTAAGTCCCAAAAAATAGTTTTGATGGCAAGTAGTTCATCCCTGTAGATCAAAAAATAAGACATCTCCATCCAGCAGAATAGGGAAACAAGAAGCACATTTCCATTAGCAAGGGAAACAGCAGATACAGTAAGACCCCAAAAAAATATTAGATAATTAATAGAAAACCAGTAGTAGATGCTACAGAGATCACAATAGGACCAAAAAATATTATCAAGGAAATGCATCAAAAAAATGAAGAGGAGCAACAATAATAAACAAAAGATAAACAAAATATGGCCATACAGATAAAACAAAGTAATACAAGTTGTAATCAGGCCAAAACATAAAATGAAATTAGTTTCTAAGATAAGGAAGTCTAGTATTGTCCAAATTAACCAATCCACACAAATGTTTAGGAAGTGTAAGCTAATCAAAGAATTTTATTCCATCTAATCTAGATTAGCAAGGTAATCAACACACGCATTACCTTCATGCCAAACATGAGTGATTTTAAAATAGAGTTGAGATAGGAGAGCTCTAGTATGCTTTAGGAGGTAGTACAATTCTGAATTTCCCACTTTAGTGGAAGTCAACAGATCAATCAACAACAGGGCATCCACCTCAATCCAAATATTGACCCAACCTTTTTGTTGGCAAATCTCAATAGCTTTGTTAAAATCCATTAGCTCCGCAAAGAGAACATAACATGTATTAAGAGGATAAGCAAAGGCACATAAAACTTTACCATTAAGGTTTCTAAAAATGGTACCACACCCAGAAGCATTTTGAGAAATGGAGCTATCAGTATTAATTTTAATAATATTATCATGAGATTTTTCCAATAAACAAGCTTATCATCTTTACAGTTGGGATGGTCTGGCAGGTTGAAACCCAGTTTATTGGCCACAAATTTATAGCCTTTAAATTGATTATAGTTAATTAAACTAGCATTAAATAAAGCATGGATTTTATCTTTAATTCTAGCAATTATCCTCTTATGGTTCATAGGAATCCCATGATGTTTTGCATCATTTTTGTCCATCCATATGAACCAAATAAGAGTGATAGTAGTTATCACTTTAATGTGTCCTTTAATAGTGTTTTCAAAATAAACTTCAAGGAGTTGATATAGAGTTAAGGAGCCATTGAATTTGACAATATTAAAAAGATCATCATACCAAACCCAAAGTTTGGAAGCAATGGCTCCGTTAACAAATACATGATTCACATTCTCAATGTGAAAATAGCAGTAGCATTTTGAAGGTAAGTAAAAACCTTTACCCCACATCAAGGAATCAACAGGGATGAAGTTTTTCAAAATTTGCCAAGTTAGAATAGAATAAGAAATAGGGATAGTGTTATTCCAAAGTTTAAAGAACACATTGGAGAAATCATGAGCTTCTAATATGAATCCGACATTTTAAGGTTGAAATCACCATTTTGGGAAAGCTTAAAAAGGATCGATCATGATTGTTAGGGATAGGAATGAGTAAGCTTATCTAAAGAGTAAGGAATATAATTGGTAAACACTATTGTTCCACTTATTATTCAGAAAGAGTTCACTTTAATAGCGGTGTGGAGTGGGTAGAAAGTAAATCATCAATGGACCCATCTCCAGTCCAATTATCTTGCCAAAAGAAAGAGGTTCCAGAGTTAATCCCCCAAGAAATTAAGGATTCTGCCTCCCATTTGATGGAATAAAGTCTTTTCCATACAAGCGAATCTCTCACTTTGTAAGGGCAAATGAGAGGGTGCTTACCCTGGCAGTATTTGGCAGTCATAAAATTAGCCCAAAGACTATTATTTCTCTTAAAATTTCACCAGAGTTTATAGGAGAAAGCAGTGATAGCTTCCCTGATTGGCAAACAACCAAGCCCACCTTTAGCTAGAGTACCACAGCTTTTGTACCAGGCCAATGCATTCTTTTAGTAGAATTGTTTGAGCCCCAGAAGAATTTATTAAGGAGGCACTCAATTCTATTAATGGTTGAATTAGTCATCATAATGGTTTGAATAAGATATAAAGGCATGGAGTTAAGGGTACTTTTAAGCAAAGTGAGTCTACCACCAAATGAGAGTAAATGGAATTCCCAAACACAAATATTATTAGAGAATTTTTGGATTAATTCATCAAAAAGATGTGATCTTTTTTGACCTTTAAAAAGTGGAGCACCAAGATATTTAATAGGAAGTTATTGTTGATGAAAATTAGTAATTCTCAAGATTTGGTTGAGCTTATTACTAGAGATTTTAGAGGAAGGAATGAAACAACTTTTACCTTCATTAAGAAAGAGACCACTTTATTACCAAATTTATTTAAAAACATCTTAATATTTTTAATGTGATGAATAGAGGCATTGCAAAAGATAATGAAGTCATCGAAAACTAAGATGAGAGAAGAAGACCACCATGAGTTCTAAAAACATGATAGGATTATTGTTGAAAAGATCATTAAGACTCCTTGAAAGATATTCAACTAATAATAAAAGAGAGGGAGATAAGGGATCCCTTGTCTCAAGCATGCATAGAAGGGAAAAAACCTAAGGCCTCACCATTCATGATAAGAGAACCAAACATTGGTAATACAATTTTAATGAGATGATAAAATAATCAGAAAACCAAACAAATGGAGAATTTGGAAGAGGAAATTCA
The DNA here is from genome assembly GCA_021442155.1 of Cymbidium sinense. Lineage (NCBI taxonomy): Eukaryota > Viridiplantae > Streptophyta > Magnoliopsida > Asparagales > Orchidaceae > Cymbidium > Cymbidium sinense. Next base: position 35,785 of record JAKCPB010000662.1, read on the forward strand.
AGAGAGGTTGTCAAAAGCTTTAGAGATGTCCAATTTGAAAAGGATGTTACCACCTCAGTAGAAGCATCAAGATCATGAATCGCTCTTGGGATAGAAGAATGTTGTCGATATAGCTCTACCTTTAATGAATCCAGGTTTGGTTGGGTGAAATAATTTTAGGAAGCAACGGACTAATTCTATTGGCAATCAATTTAGCAATGAGTTTATGAAAGAAGGTGCAAAGGCTGATAGGTATGAAATTGCCCCAAGATTCAGGATTATTAATTTTGGGAATGAGAACAATGGAAGTGCTAGAAAAATATCTAGGTAAAGGATTTCCATTGAAGAAACCAACAATAGCATCGACTAGGTCAGACTTAATAATAGGCCAACAATGCTGAAAAAATTGAGTCGTGTAGCCTTCATGGCCAGCAACAGAATCAGCGTTCATGCTATTAAGTATACTACCAATCTTAGCTTCCATAGGACTCATATTTAGCAAATGGTTATCATCATTAGTAATTGTTGAGGGAATCAAGTGAGAGTTGGAAATAGCTTCTAATGAAAGGTTCTTATTTAATATGTTTTTAAATGATGTGTGGCAGAATCTTTAATATCATTATTGTTAGTGATCCAATTGTCATTATCATTTTTAATTTTTTAATAGAGTTTAAAGCTCTCTTTTTTTTGGAAAAGAGCATGGAAGTATCCGTATTTTCACCATCTAATATGTTTGCTAGCGACCTTTTTGCAGGTTTCCTCCATATTCGATAGATTACCAAGTTATCTTTAGCTTCATTCAAATCCTCAAGTTTAGTAGAATCAGTCAAAACAGCATCTTGAAGAGAACAAACCAATTGTTCCATGTTTTTTATATTTGCAAAAATATTTTTAAAATGATGCTTGTTCCAACAAATAAGGTTTTATTTAATCCTTTTAAGTTAAAGCTAGAGGCAAATCATGCCCTTAACTGAATTATCCAGATGGAGCCATCCAGTTAGTGGAAACAACATTTATGAAATCAATGTGTTGGATTCACATATTTTAGAATCTAAAAGAGGTAGGGAGGATAATCTATTAGAGGGATTTTGGACAGAAATCAAAAGTGGAGCATGATCAAACAAAGTTCTGCTCAAATGTTCAACAAAAGTAAGGGACCATTGATTGATCCAAAGAAAATTAAAAAGAGTCCTATCAAGTCGATTCCATAGTCTAGAGTTATGCCATGTATAATCCAAACTTGAAAAGCCAATATCAATCAGATTGCAATCAAGAATAATATTAGAAAAGTCTTCCATGGAATGAATGTTAGGGAGTAACCTCCCTTCTTTCTGAGGAAGAGAGAATAGTGTTAAAATCACCCCTACCAAACCAGGGTTTGTTGACCGAGGAGGCAAAGGTTCTTAAATTATCCCAAAGGATGTTTCTACCTGCTCTATTACAAGAAGCATAAATAAAGGAACCAAGTGCAGAGAAATCACCCAATGAGATGTGGACATTAACCAATTATTGAAGATCATCAAGGATAGATATATTGACTAAGTTATTCTAGAAACACCAAATTTTATTACTAATATTAGAAAAGAAGTTGTGAAAGCCAAGCATTCTAGCAACATGGTTGATCTTAGAAGAGTGTATGAAAGGTTCAATAACAACAAGTAAGGCTATGTTATGAATATGACAAAGACTTCTAATACGGTTGCGAACAATGAGAGTCCCAATACCACAAACATTCCAAATTAGTAAATTGATCATAGTAAAATAAGAAAAGAAAGGAAAAGAGATAACAAAGATATAATAAAGCAAGAAGAAAAGGGAAATAAAAATGGTTATTTATGGAAGTTAGGGAAGATCTAGTAGTTCTAGTGGAGCTATTAGTGAACATTCTTATTTTAAGTGATTTTCCTTTTAAAATAGTTTGAAAAGGTCTATCATTGTCCAAAGAATCACCATCCGAGAGAGACTAATTTGTGATATTCAAAATAGGACCTGTATCAGTCAAAGCATTTCTAATGTAATTTTCCTTCCTTTAATGAGAATTAAGCGAGAGTGGGTTACATGTATCACTCTCAATAGTAGGAGAAGGAGAGGTTGTGAAGCCATTAATAGCATAGATTTCAGGATCTATTCTAGAATTAGTTTTTAGATTTTGTTCCATCATCAAAGGACCAGCAGTTTTCAAATTTTGTTCCCTCATCAAAGCATCAGCTCCAGAATTTGTTTTCAAATTTTGTTCCAACCTAAAATTTCCATTCAAATCACCACTAAGGTTCATATGAGTATCCTCGGGTCACTAGCCAAGAGGGGTAGGTTAGGGAATCAAGGTATTATCTTGAGGAAAAATTATTACAATTAGAAGGATCGATAATCAAGCTATCATTTGCCTCCTCACTAACCTCATTAGCAGTGTCTTTAACTTGCTCAGATTGCTCTCCAATAAAGAAAGTAGTGGATACAAAAGGAGTAGGGGTAGGGGTAGGATTCCCATTTTGAGTGACCTTAGGCACATAAGTAAATTTATTAGCTTTATCATTTGATAAAGTAGGATTACGATCAGAAATATTTTTCTTTTTAAGTTAAGGATGCAACACAACATTCAGAGTGATCATGGCCATGAATTTTATAGTGTGTGCAAAAAATAGGAAAATTCTCAAATTCAACTTTTTGATTATAACCGAACTTCTCAGAGCCAATCCAAACTTCTTTAGGATGCTTTTTAGAAATATCAATTTCAACCAAAATATGAGCAATGAAGGTCATGATCTCAGTGGCGATCAATTTGAAGAGGCCGACCAAAGAGAGCCCCAACCGCAAAGAGAACTTGATGTGTAACATAGTGTATTCTCATATTAGGAAGAGCTAACCATATAGGAACAATTGAGGATTCCTCTTTTATATCAAAAAGAGGAGACCATTTTAGAAGTTGCATTTGATAATTAAAGACAAAGTAAGAGTGATGAGCAAAAACTCTTGAATAATCTAAGTCATTACAGAGCTGAATTAAAATATGCCTTAGATCAATCAATCTGATAGTGAAAGCACCTGTAAGCATAAGGCTATGAAAAAAAGATCAGATGTTATCAAGAGTTGGTCTTCGTAAGGAAAATTTACCAACTAAAGAGAATTCATAAGGCTTCACAAACTTTTCCACATCTAGATCCGAACACATAATTACTGGCATGCCACGAAATGAGGTCGAGATCAAATTCACCAAAGCATTAGGGGAAAGGTTCTTACCAGATAATGCATCCTTAAAGGACTTAATTGCAGGCAGAGTAGCAGATGTTTTTGGATCCACAATTCCATGTAATTCTGATGCCCTAGTCGATGCCTCCAAGATGGAGAAGCTTGGCTGCACGGAAAGTGGTTCCTCCACCATCAAGTGAGCAAAGGGAAACTCACATGATAGGCCAATCAGAGACAAAGAGTGATCAAAAATTGGCCAAGCAGCAAGGTAATTGAAATCGAGAAAGGGGAAAATGCAATTGCCAGAGAGCGTCGCGGCCGAGGAGAAGGGTTTAGAGTTTTTGGTTAGGTTAGTTAGTTAGGTTAGTTTTAAGTTTTAGGGTTTAGGTTTTAAGATTTATGGTTTACGATTTTGGGTTTAGGGTTTAGGATTTAAAAAAAAAAGTTAATTTGCAGGTTTAGGTTTATTAGTTTTATTTAGTTTAATTTTATTGATTTTAGTTTTTTATTTTTTATTTTTATTTTGATTTATTTTTTATTTTATTTAGCTTGGTTTATTCATTTTATGTTTATTTATTTTAGTTTAGGTATTTTATTTTATTTTATTTTTTTAGTTTAGGTTTAGGTTTATGTTTACTTTTTAGTTTAGTTTTATTTTTATTTTATTTTTAGGTTTAAGTTTTATTTTGTAATTTTAGGTTTAGGTTTGGGTTTTTTATTTTATTTTTTTAGGTTTAGCGTTTAGGTTTTTATTTTAAATTTATTTTTAGGTTTTATTTTTAGTTTAGGTTTAGGTTTATTTTTAGTTTATTTTATTTTATTTTGTTTAGGGTTTAGGATTTATTTATTTTAGTTTCATTTCTTTTAGGTTAGGCTTAGGTTTATTTTATATTGTTTCTTTTAGGTTAAAGTTTTTTTTATTTTAGGGTTTAGGTTTTATTTTTTATTTTTTTTAGGTTTATGTTTTATTTAAGTTTTATTTTATTTTATTTTAGGTTTATTTTATTTTTATTTTACATTTAATTTTTATTTTATTTAGGTTTTTATTTTTTGGTTTATCTTATTTTTTAGTTTAGTTTAGGTTTTTATTTATTTATTTTAGTGTAGTCTTTATTTTTTATTTTATTTTATTTTTATGTTTAGGTTTTTATTTTATTTAAGTTTTAGTTAGTTTATTTATTTTATTTTTAGGTTTTATTTAGTTTAGGTTTAGGTTTTTAGGATTTAGGGTTTAGGGTTTAGGGTTTAGGGTTGTATATTTTAGGGATTATAGTTAAGGGTTGATGGCTTAGGGTTTAGGGGTTAGGGTTTTAGGGTTTGGTTTTAGGGTTTATGGTTTAGGGTTTAGTGTTTTAGGGTTTAGGGTTTAGGGTTTAGGGTTGTAGGTATAGGCTTTAGGGCTTTGGGTTGTATATTTGGTGTCAGGGTTCAGGGTTTAGGGTTTAGGGTTTAATTTTATTTAGTTTATTTATTTTAGTTTTTTTATTTTTTATTTTTATTTTGGATTATTTTATTTTTATTTAGTTTAGTTTATTTATTTTAGGTTTATTTATTTTAGTTTATTTTTTAGGTTTAGGTTTATGTTTGTGTATATTTTTTAGTTTAGTTTTATTTTTATTTTATTTTTTAGGCTTAGGTTTTATTTTTTATTTTATTGTTTAGGTTTAGGTTTTAATTTAATTTTTTTTTTAGGTTTAGGTTTTAGGTTTTTATTTTAGGTTTGTTTTAGGTATTATTTTTATTTAGGTTTATTTTGAGTTTATTTTATTTTATTTAGTTTAGGTTTAGGTTTAGGTTTATTTATTTTAGGTTTAGGTTTAGGTTTTATTTATTTTAGTTTAGTTTATCTTAGTTTATGTTTAGGTTTATTTTATTTTTATTTTAAGTTTAGTTTTCTTTTGGTTTAGGGTTTAGGTTTTATTTTTTATTTATTTTAGGTTTTATATGCAGGTTTATTTTTTAGGTTTAGGTTTTATTTAGTTTTTATTTTATTTTATTTTAGGTTTATTTTTTTTCTAGTTTCATTTTATTTTTATTTTGCTTAGGTTTTTTTTAGTTCAGTTTAGGTTTTTATTTAGTTTATTTTAGTTTAGTTTTTAATTTTTATTTTATTTTCTTTTTAGGTTTAAGTTTAGGTTTAGGTTTTAGTTTATGTTTTTATTTTATTTTATTTTTTCATTTTATCATGGTTTAGGTTTTTTATTTATTTTATTTATAGGTTTTATTTGGTTTAGGAAGTAGGCAGCGATGATCTGTATTACTGCCACATGTCGCCATGTCTTAGAGGATTGTATCACTTTTAAAGACTAGCTTGAGCACAACTACAAGTTGAGAGCCATAGTTATCCCTAAGGAATAGTTAATAGAATAACCATCCAATTCTGTTAGAGTAATCCTTAGGGATACTTGCGATCCTCTTAAGACCAAAGAAGGTTAGGATATCTCCCTATCCCGAACCTCTAAGAAGATCATTTCTAAGATCAAGAAGCTTTCCTTGTAGGTGCATGAAGTAGCTCAACCCTCCAACACCAAGGAAGGTTTGCTAGTTGCAAGGACAACTCGGGGAGGGTACCCGTAGCATGTAGCTCACCATACTTGCAGATAGTCCAAGAAGATAGCCACCGCTTGAGTCCAATACTCCACCACCATTGCTACCTCTTCTCGATATGAGCGTTGTATCAATGGATAAGAGCGCTAAATCCCTTAACATGCTTACTTTATTTGATTTCTATCATGTACCTCCACCCAAAAAGAAATTAATGAAGAAAGATAATTCTACCTATATATTATCTACTTTTGATGCTCTTGATTTTATTCCTATTGAAAGCTCTTCGAGTCTAAATAAAAATAATAGCTCTAGTAGTTTTGATCCTTTCCTTTTTGATTTAGAGTCAGACTATCCTTCTCTAAATCAATCGGGTTTACCTCTTGAGATTGACTTGGAGTCAACGGACTCTGAGGATCCTATAAGAGAAGCTATAAGTATGCCTTATGAAAAGGTAGAACTTTCCACAAGCTCATCTTTCCAAGATGTCACTGAAGTCAATTTACATAGTGGCAAAGTTTTACCTCCTAGGGTAGCACCTCAGGATAAGGGTAAGAAGTCATTGGTTCCGGTGAGCAATTCCTCTATAGGATGCTCCACCCATGGATATGCTTGTGGAGAACCAAGCCAGAGTTGATTACAATATCCTGGCTCACCTCAGAAAGTTTCCAGCTAAGTTAAGCATATATGACACTCTTATGAGATGAGGGAATCTCTTAGCAAGGCCTTATTTTACCTTAGAGGAGGAATGCACTTGAAGGATATCTTAGGAGTTACATTCAGGGATGAAGACTTACTCTTAGGGACAACCGAGCACAACCGCCTCTTTATATTATAGTGGATGTTGGCAAAATACAGGCTATTTAGAGTTCTGGTTGACCCATGTGTATCAATCAACATTATGAGTCTAAGAAGCCTATCATACTTGAGGATCAACATCTCCAAACTCCAAAAAGAAAGGATGATGTTGAAAGGATTCAATGAATAAGGCGAGATGGACTTGTAGTGTTTATTTTTGGATGTATGGGGGGACACCACACAGATCATAGGGGGTGTACTTTTTGAGGTGATCAGGTATAATATTAAGGTATGATGTAATATCTCAAAAGATATAGGCATGGACCTAATCACATAATAAGGACTCTTAGGCATGAAGGGTCTTGAATATACCAGATATGTCTCTACTTTACATGAATGAATAAAATAGAGTTTATATTAAACCAAGTTCTCAAGTTCCCTATGGAGGAAAGCCTCCACAGTTAATTACATCTTAGGAAATGAAATTTTTTAAGAATACTCTCGATTAAAGTAAACAATTATCATCTCCAAAGATTGTAATGTTAGACTATCAAAAGATTGGTTGTATTTTGGAAAATCAACTCAGAAAGTTCAAGGAGAAGACAAATTTTTTAAATCCAAATGAAATAAGTAGGAAATGCTCATGATACTAGGAAGCCTAGTGAGCATTCCAATCTATCATATGGTTGGTCTTTATGATTTTGAAGTTGAGGAGATTTATATGTTTTAAGTTGAAATTTAATTAGATTACTAGGGCTTATAATCCACCAACATAAGATTATGGGAATGCCTAAGAGGTGAGGATTTATGCTAGTCACCCGAGGAGATGGCTACCTCAAATCTTAAATTTAGGGACCTTTAGTATGAGCAAAAGCATTGCCTAAATCTAAGCAACAAGTGGACATAAGGGTTTACCTCCACAAGAGAATAAATTGTCTTACTTCTGGACTTATAATCAGAGTGGCCGCCAGCTAACTCCTCCTATAATTTTAAAATCATGTAGTCTGGTCTTATAAATTATAAGATAGTTAGAGTAGTTATTTAATTAGAAAGAGACTAAAGTGCTAAAGACACTCCCTAAGAGACTAGAGCATGAGTCGTATGCGCATATGACTTAATCTATAGATGCAAAATCTTTTCAAATTTTATTTCATTTTAGACACATCATTTTGATAGAGGCTTTAGGATTTCTTATGCCTAAATGCATGATGAAATAGGTTATGGGTCAAATCAGTTAGAAGAAGGTGTTCTCCACCATAAGGGATGCTCACAGTCGCATTCCTTTATCATGCAAGCATGGAGATCCTTCATGTTAAAGACAAAAAATATGCATGAATGATGTGAAACATACAACCATATAGCTAATGAGTTGCTAAATCTTATAATTATCTTATTTATTTCTTAGGCTTTTTGATGAGGTTATGAGTGGTTTAAAATTTAATTATAAGTGATTATTTTGGTAGAAATGTTATTTTTATGTTAAGTGCCTAATCATATCAAAGCCACACATTAACGCATTAATCATTTAAGAAACTATGGAAAGCAAGCCATCCTAATGCACATTGTAAACATAACATCAAATAATTATATAAACTATCGTAAAACAATAAAAGACCGGTTCAGTAGGATACCTCCGTACAAACGGAAGAGAGAAAAGATGGATAGCCGAGCTCTACCCTTATACAACCTCGAATATAAAAGAATAATTATAATTGTATTAAATGCTATGGGAGTCTTCTTTCTTCATATCTCTATTCTGATTTGGTTCCTTCTTTGATTTGGATGGTACTTGCTTCAAAGGCATCACAAGGCACCCCAAGACAAAACCTTCTAGCCACTACTCATCCTAATCCCCATAGCACTAATCTTAATTCCTATTATAAAAATTACATTTTTTGTGGGAAAAGTAAATCTAACTTCACCAAAAAATAGAGGTTAGCTAAATATACATTTAATCCCAAGCATTGTATTTATAATTTGGACATAGCACCCTACACATGGGTAACTAAGCCCACTCTAACTTGGATTATGCTTAAGGATTTAAGCAACCCACAAAAGAGCATTCAAATTTATTTTAAGCATCCCTTAAGCATAATCCCCTATAGAAAATATGATTAGGCTCATATTGGCCTATCATCCAGTCTACAATGCATACACCCTAACATCCAATCTAAAATAATACATCATAAAATAAAATATACATCACATCATACACCATCCTAACTTAGAGCTAGAAGTGGTGACTTAATTCTAATGTGTGTATTAAGGCTTGTGTGGTAAGTCTTGTTAGGCATTAGTGTTATATTTTGTAAGTGTAGAAGGATTCAATTTAACATGAAAGGTTGATTTCACTTGAAGTAGTTTAATTTATTTGAGAAATTTAATTTATATTTTCTTTTGTTTTATTTTATTATACTTAGAAACTAAGTGTTATAAAAAAGAGGAAAGGAGGATTTCCTCTTTCATCCCTACCTTAAGTCACTTTCTAAAGTATTTTAATTTGATTTAGTTCTCTTTAGTGAATGGCTTATTAAATGATTTAATTAATCCTAAGTTTAGGTTCACTTTAAATAATCTTATTCAAAATGAAAGGCATCTTAAGATTAATTTAATTGAATTACTACCACATGACATATATTGAATCATTCCTTTACATTACATGTAACATCCATATGATTTACTCATAAGTGTATCTATACATGCAACATATTTTAGCATGCTTAAATGATGAATGTATGTGTATGTTTAGAATTTATATTTTATTTGACTTAATTATTTAAACATATTAATTTAAAACTTTATCCAATTTTTTATACAAAAAGGATGTAAGAATGAAATTAAATAGGCATGTACCATTGTTAAACCAGGGATGTGATGTAAGAACATGACCTCCTTGGAGTTAGCTAAAGCCTCATATTCTCGGGATGTATAAACTATATATTCATTTGCATTCAAACATATTTAAATTCATATACATGAACATAGGAAGTAAGCGCCAAATCATATTCTCGGGATTGTATATTTTTTTATTGAATTATTTATATATATGAATTAAAGCTCTATCAAAATTCTAATGTTGAAATACATAAGAATGAAATCAAATGGGTATGTGTCATTAAACTAGGGAAGTGAGGTAATCAAATGACCTCTTAAGCTATAAACACATGCAATCAACACATGAATAGAGGAAAGAGAACTCAACATTCATACGCTTAAGTTATAAACACATGCATTTCTTATGTATTTATAACTAGCATCATAACACATATTATTATTCATTTATAAACTTTTGAAAAATACATTTGGAATTAATAGTGATAATAGCCATGCATATATTAAATTAAATCAACACATGCAAGCTTACATAAAGGAAATCCATTTTATTTTACTTGATTTTGAAAAGATGGATGCATGAATTCAAATGACATCCAAATTTAACATGATTGGAAAGAGGACAATCAAATATAAGCATGTGATTCATTGAACTAAACTAGTTCTTAAGGACAATCAAATCAAATAAGATTATTTAAAGCAAACCAAAGCTTCTTTATTAATTAATTTTAAATTTGATTTGATTTAAAGAGGAGAAGAGAAATCATTACTTGTTATTTTAAACCCATTCCTACATTAGTGATTTGATTTAATTTAGATGAATTAATTACTCTTACCTATGTCACCTTAAAGTAATTAACTAAATAATTATGAGCCAACATGATATGCATGGAAAATAAACTTGCAATGATCATAAGAAATAAAAGGGGCATAATGCAATTAAATCATGATTAATAATTTAGATTAAGGGACTTAATTAATTACTTTTATGGTTTTCCACTTATGAACTAACCATAATTTCATTAAACTCCTTTAGGTTATTAAACACCCAAAGATCTACCCCTTTATTTAATTAATTAAGGTCCGATATGATTATGATTTCAATTTGATTAAGTGATTTAATTAATTAGTTAAATCTTAATTTCATTTTAAAAAAGTGTGAAATGAACTTAGGAAAGGGGTCCCAACCCTATTCCTTAGTTCACACTGCTGAACAATGATTAATAAACTTAATTAACCAATTTATTACTATTCATTATATTAATTAATCATTAATTAACTTAAAAGAGTAGTTAAGGTTTAATTAGTCAATTTTCCTAATTAAGTAAGCAATAAATCCCAAAAAATCATGGGAGGCAGAGGTCATCCCATTAAATTAACCCACAAAATTTAGGATTAATTTCTCAAGTAATTAATGAGTAATTAAGCTAATTAATTTTGTAATTAAACCTTAATTAAACCTTAATTACTATTTAAATATAGTTAAGATCACTTTAATTAATTCTCCTCAGAAATACCTTTAAAATGAGTATTTATTTGCATTTTTTATTTCTCTATGATTTCTAGAAGTTTTAGCCATTAAAAATAATTAATTAAGCTTAATTAAAGTGTAATCCTATTAGCACCATGTGGAGTGTTGATGCAACATGCTTTCCACATGGCACCGCGGGATTGGCTACTTAAAACATATCCGACTTAGCACCTATGTGGCGGCAGTGGATGCACTTTCTCGTCTGCTATTTTGATCAAATGGCTACGCTTTATCTCACAGCTTAATAAGATTAAATCAGATTGATCTAGTGGATCTAATCATGACAGTCTATTCCGATCATGCGGAATAGACGATGTGTGATCTATCATCACGCAAGTGAGGGAGAATGGAGTTTATCCACCATTACTCACTTGATCCAAGCTTACTCGAGCTTGGATCAACTCCAAAAAGATCCCAGACCTTCATGACATTGATTGGGGATCTAATGATCAAGATCACACGAGATGCAAGTTTTCTTTAAAAAGCTCCAATCCATTTTTGCCTAAGGATCAATTTTGGAAGCATACCTCACCGAAGCTCAAGACCAGTGGCTCAAATGATTAAAAAAGCTTCATCTAATGGAGATGAAACCATGTTGAGAAGCAATTAGATTAATTCCTTGATGTTTGCTCAGAAGGCCAAGAATCGATAATTTGGAGCTCAGCTTTGATTGAAGTCCCACATGGTGCTCAACAAGCATGGGAGAGGATTTATTCTTGCTCGATGAGGCCTAGGGGAGGTGCGTGCAAAGTTAATCTATGTTTTATGGTGAAATGGGGAAGTTAGGTTAGAAATGGGAGAGTCTTATTTTAGGATAGATGGGAATGGCATTTTTCGAACGAGGAATGAGCCTCGGAGCCTAGGGAATGGCTCTAGCGGCTCGTCTTGGGTAGCTAGGCTCTGAGGAATGATTTTTTTGTGTGTTTGAGTGAAAATGAGCGGTGTATACCCCCATTCATCTTAATTAGATGGTGGGATAGGGTTTGGCTTCTAATGGTTGTCTAACCATCTCATGGAGTCATGGGTGGCAGGGAGGAGGTGAGTTCACTCAGCTTGGTTGATTGAAGGTGTGGAGGTGGCTGCAAAGAATAAGTCCTGGGTGTCCAATGTGTTTCAAATTATCCAATGGGGAGGGTGAGCTGATTTCACCTACCATGGGTCATGGCCGACCCATCCACCCCATGGGTTAGGTTGGGCAGTGTCTTAGGTGCCTAAGTGGACCATTGGGAGAGTACCAAGTGGCCAAGGAATGAAAATGACCACTTTCATGGGTGATTTGTCTCATGTGATGCCCTTGACCTAAGGGTAGAATGATCATTTGGCATTGGATTTGATTTGGATAGATTTGAAATGAGCCAAAAGTGGGTTAGCCCAAATTTCAAGTCAATTGGAGTTAATTTGGTTAGTTTGGCTCAATTTGACTCATTTAGGACAAATTGAGTTACATTGGGTTAGGTTGACCTATTGATCAAATTGGGTCAAACCAAGGGTCGGGTCAAGTTCATATAATCATTTGGGATGTTTTGTCAATTGGTTTGGTTATGTTTGGCTTAGATTTTATTTTGTCTCATTTGAATTCATTTGGTTCAAATGGGTTAAGTTCACCAATTTGACCAAATTGGCTTTGTTTGGGTGTTTGTTTGGGTTTAGTTGACCAATTAATGATGATTGTAGGCTTTGGTTTCAATTAATTTGGATTTGGTTTTGATTTAGGCCAACTTGAACATTTAGGCCAATTTGGGCTAAGTAGGTCAATTGGGTTCAATTGGGTCCAATCATTGCTTTGGTCAAGTTCAACAATCAATTTGGAATGAACTTGAGCCATTGGTTGCAATCAATTTGGTTTATATTTTGATTTGACCCAATTTGATCTTTTAGGTCAATTTGGGTCAACTTGGGTCAAAAGGGCCAACTGGGTCTGTTTTGAGTCAATTGATTATCAAGTTATATTCAAATATTTATTTTGGTTTCAAGGGATTTGGCTTAGGTTGTAATTTGGCTAGTTTGGGTTCATATGGGTTAAGAGGTTGACTTGGTCAAATGACCAAGTTGACTTGGTTTGACTCAATTTGTGATAATTGATCAACCTAGGGTTATCAATAATCATGATGGGAGGTTTTGATGTACTTGGTTCAATCTAATTTGGGATTACAAATAGTTATTGTGATTGTAGCACAAATATGGGGTCAAGTGGCCACTTTGGACAACTGGTGATTGGGTACTTAGCGAGATTTGAGTTTTGAAGATATGATATGGATTTATATAATAACCATTATAGTTGTTCATGTGACAATTGATAGTTTGGCATGTTCATTGAATAATAATACAAGCAATGATTTGGGAATTGAGAATAGCATGATCTTTGAATGTAGATTTGGTATAATAAATGATATTTGGAACCATGAGTGAAGTCATATGATTATGATGGACTGATTAAGCTTTGTTTAGTAAAGAATTTTATAATATTGTGATTTAAGTGAGAATAAATGATTTATTTGATTGAAGATTAAAATTTTTGACTTTAAAAATAATCGATAACAAGTGAATATTTAGTCAAATGAGGTAGAAATGTGAGTTATAAATTATTTGATTTAATTTGATTTGATATGATAGATTGAAAGAGATGAATTAGGAATATTGGAAAAAAGGAGAAATGAAAAGAGGAGAAAGGATGTTTGGATTGATTTTGGCTTTTGATTTATTTTAAAATTTGGATTTCATTCATGGGATATCCTTTATGCTTCTTTGGTTGATGTTTTCATTTGGGTAGGATTAAAACATGGCTAAGGTCAAATTGGATTTGGTCAAGTGGATGATGGGTTTTGGATTTAGGTTGAGTTTGATTTAGTTGAGTTTATAAATGGATTTGGGTTTATATATAAATTTAGCAATTGACTTGGGTTCAAATGGGTTTGGTTCATTTGCTCAAAATCAAAAGGTTAAGTAGTTTGACTTGGGTTGATTTTGGCTTGGCGGTGATTGTAGATTTCATTTATATCTTGTGAATATGATTGAAGTATGATTGATTCATGAAAATCAATTGAATTTGGGTTTTGGAATGAGAAAGAATTTCGTCCATTTGAGTCATGTGTGCTTAGGTTTGGATTTTGATTTGGTTTGATTTAGTTTGATGATTTAAATGTATATTTCATTTAAATTTGTGAAGACATTGAAAATATGATTTATTTAGAAAATTATGGTTTGACTTGATTTGGATTAAAAAGTCCATGATATCATATGGCTTAGGAATGGTTTATTTAATTTGGTTAGTTTGATTTAGTGATCATTTGAATATAAAAGAAAATAAAGATGAGAAAGAAAGAAGAGAAAAGAAGAGAGGAGAAAGAATGAAGAAGAAGATCATATGGCTTAGAGGAGTTTGGAGATCATGGGCTTTGACATTTGGTTAATTTGGGTTTATTTGGATTTGAATGATGGAATTGAACTTGATTTGGGAGAAGGTGAAACATGGATTGGATTTGGGTTGTGTAGGTGGATTATCCCCAATCAAAACAATCCTGGTTAACCATAAGTCTTTAAACTAGTTTAGTGTTTACCTAATTGTAAGTGGCTGACTAAAGTCTTTAGATAAGACTCTTAGTCTAAGATAGAAGATTGAATACTCCAAAGAAAACTTAAGCTCCATATAGTGTTCTCTTGGAGATAGAATATTGGAAGAAATCCAAGGTTCATAATAGTGAAACATCTTTGAATGTTTTAAAATAGGTTGAGAACAACATAGTTCCATCCTCTCAGGTGTATGAAGTTAGTGAGAGGTGGGTTCTCTTTTTAAAGGAGATCAACCTCAAATCAAGAAGTTGATGATGATTATGATATCAAAATTAGCAATTTATTCTCAAACTTCAAAATTTAACAAATAAAAGAAAATAAAAGAAAGCACAAAAATAAAATAAAAGAAAGAATAAGAAGAAAGAAAGGAAAGACAATCAAGAAGGAAAATGAAAAGCGATGATGAGGAGGAATGACATTAGATTCCACCAATCATTACTCCATTAATATATGGATAGGATCACACTCCATAGCAAAGGAAGAGGCAAAATGAGGTAGTCTATGGAAAATTTTATTAACCAAATAAAGATATCTTAGCTACCAAAATACACTTAAAATAAACTTAGAAACTAGTTCATAATTGTCTTATATGGTTAAGACCATGACTCTTTATGAGATTATGAGGTGATACTTGAGCAGATGCGATGAAGAAGTTAAGAAAGCATAAGTGTATCCAAGTCTATATATGAAATAATTAGGCATCTAGAGCTATAACAATTTCTTCTCAAGTTCTTTAGTAGTTAAGCCCTTTCATCCTGTGAAGATAGATTCTTTCGATATCAACCTCAAATCAAGTTGATGTAGAAAATGATTCAATAATTGGTACTTGCCTTATGTTCATAATTTAAAAAAAGGCTAATACCACATTTTCAAAACAATCAAATTGAAGGAATATAAAGACAAATGCAAAGCTCTCAATCAAGATTGACTTTTTACAATGGTCCTCATGATGATTATTACTTCTTTATCACATGTTTGGAATCGATGAGTTCTTTTCAAATCACATTACTCATATGACTTCTTTAGAAACTTGAATGTAGATATTGAAGCAAGTGTTTGAAAAGTTTGAAGAAGAGATCAAGTCAACCATCATGACAAGGAAATCAACTTAGGAACTAAGAAGATCACAACATACATTAGTTCTTTGTTGAATGAAATGCCAATAACTTTTAAGCTATGATTGTTTAAGAGATGGGTTATGAAAGATGCATTACCATGTAAATCCAAACAAGCATAGAATCTGTAATATCATGCAAGCCTAGACACATCGATAGATATAAACAACAAGTCATCTATGAAGTCAAGAAATTGATGATGTTGGCTTCATCCAGAAGAAAAATACCACATCATCCATTAAGATAATGGCCAAATTCACATATGTCAATTAGATTTAAATGGCATGTCCAAAAATAAATTTCCACCAATCCCAAAGCTAATGGTACATTGCCTCATCTCATGCATCTTCTCTTTCATGGATGGCTCATATGCTTTATCAAATCCAAGAGTTGGCATGTTTGAGATGAGTTTATATCACAAAGGTCCAAAATAGACAAGTCTTATCCCATATATTGAACTCATCAAAATTATCTCTTGAAGGGATGCCTTACCAAGGGCAGTAAGATTAGGCAACCATTCATGGATTACTTAAATAAGCTCAAGTTGCCCATGATGAAGCATAGAGCACTTTCCATGTTATTGTGGATGGTCTTATACCATGGTCTTGATCATATGTGGTTATATTAGACAAGCATGAACATAAGATCATGGAAATCAATTATGTAGCCAATCTTATGAAAGCCAAGATCAAGGATACTACATGATCAAAGATTGCATGGATCAAGGTGATCACCAATGTCAAATACATGGTGTGGTTACACCAGAACATTTGACATTGGTATGGCCATTGAGTGTTTGGACATGGTGACTTGATCCTCCATCTTAGGTCATTGATTCATTTAGCTACTATACTTTCCAAATGAAGGAGATTTACTCAAAGATGGCTTATATGCTCCAATTTTGGCTATATCATGTATAGGTTAGTGCCATGAATTTAGGTTATTAGTTGTTGTGGCTTTGGTCAAGTTCAACAAGCGATTTGGAATGAACTTGACCCATTGGTTTCAATCAAGTTTTGACACATTTTGACTTTTAGGTCAAGTTGGTCAACTTGGGTCAAGCCAATTGGAAGGTTAGCTCAAATATGACTTGTCAGTTTAAACATTGATCATGAATGAGTTTTGATCAATGGTTTTCAATATGCTATAGTAAATTTTCTATGTTGATCATTTTGCTAAGTGTTGAAGTCAAATGAGTTGACTTGATTTGAATTGATTGATTGATCATCTCATGATGATTTGGTTGATGAGAGGCTTGATGGGCTTAGTTCAATTTTATTTGGATTGGAATTTGGCTCATGAAGATTGATTTTGTCAAGTGAAAAGAATAATCAAAATTTAAGTTTGATTGAACTCACATATGGACTTATGATTGAAATATAAATCCATTTGCAAGAGATTTGAAGTCAAAGTTTGATTCATTTGAAACAATTTAGTTGAACATGAGTTTGATTTGGGTTTGATTTTTGAGTTATGGTTGTGATTGAATTTTTATTTATATTTGGATTCATGATAAAGGATTGATTGAATCATGAAGAAAAATCAAGATTTTGAAGCTTGATTTGAAATTGATTTGTTTAAGTTCAAAGTTTGACTTGAAAGGATTATTGAATTTGATTTGATTTGATTTTGGAGTTAGTTTGATTGATTTGAATTTATATTTCATTTATATATGTGAATATAAATGAGAATATAAATGGGTTATGAGAAAATTTCATGAATTTGAAGTGATTTGATTTGGGCTAAGTCCTTAAGAGGAATCAAAGGACTTAGAAAGATATTTTTGATTTTGAAATTTAGTTTGATTGATTTGAATTTATATTTCATTTATATATGTGAACATAAATGAGAATATAAATGGGTTGTGAATTTCAATTTGGATTTATTTGATTTCTAACTTGGAATCAAAGGACTTAGAAATATTTTTAGAATTTCTATCATGGGCTTCAATCATTTGGAATTGATCATGGAATCATTTTATTGATTTTAGTATGGAGAATTCAATCAAGTTGAATTGGTTTGAATTGATATTGAGTTTGACTTGAAGGAAGGAAGTGAGGAATGTGGTTTAAGCTATAGGGTATGTAGATTTTGCTAACACCCCTAAGGCATGACTTATTCCTATGGCTAACTCTTCTAAGTCTCTAGGGCTAGGTTGAGTGTCCACCTAATCACTAGATGTGTCTTAAGACTAAGGGCTGAGTGTCCACCCAATCACTAGATGTGTCTTAAGACCAAGGAACCCTAAAGTCTAAGAGAAGTCCTATGTCAAAGATGGAGGGGTTGAGAGCTCATTCTAAAAATTAGGTCAACAAAGGTCAATAAAAGAGTGGTGTGATCGACAAGGAACACCGCATGTATTAGATCAAAATGATCAAAGAATCCGTGAGCTAAGGTAATGTGACTCTACTCATGTCAAAGACATAAGAGAGAAAGGAGGAACTAATTAGGATAGAGTATGTGAACCTTCCACTAGGGAAGCAGTCATCCACAAGGGAATGAGAGGTTTGATTTGATTTGAGTCTCACTGGGGAGAGAAATTTGATTTGTTTAATTAAGTTCTGATGGGGAAGAGGGTTGAATTTGTTTCTTTTTTTATTTGTTTAATTGTGTTTGTTTTGACTCCACTAGGGATGGAAAAGTGAACTCTCCACTAGGGAGGCAAGTTCAAGTCATCCACAAGGGAGGAAAGGATGTGAAATCCACTGAGGGATTAGAATTCTGAGTCGGGAACTAGAAAGATTTGCATCTCACTGAGGAGGAGTAAAAGATTTGATTTGGATTGATTGATTATTTTGTTTTGTTTGTTTCATTTGATTTTTAGATTTTGGATTTTGAGATGGACCCTATTGATTTATGATGGATTGCACTGAGTAGGAGCCAAGGTGGCTTAAGCCTAACTCAGATTTACCAATCCAAAGGGGTAGTCTACTAAACACATAGTAGGACTAGCCAACCAAAGGGATGCCTTTCAGTGTGTAGCAACTGTACTAGAAGAAAGCATAGTAGACTTACATCCTCCAAAGTAGGGACCAGTTACTGGGGTAATCTATTGGCAAGGCAACATATCAAACCTAACTTGGGACTGTCTATTGAGTGAATGTGGCTGGGGGACTTAGATTGACTCAAAGATAGTCAAGAATAATTTTATTTTTTTAGTTTATTTTGATGGGTCCCATCGATTTGCGATGGACTTCCCTGAGTAGGGGCCATGGAGGTCTAGGCCTAACTCAAATTTACCAATCCAAAGGGAGTAGTCTACCAACCACAAGGTAGGACTATCCAACCGGGGTTCCTTTTGGTGCAATGGTCAAGTTAGAAGAAAGCCGGAGACTCACATCTTCCAAAATAAAGAACCACTGGGTGATGCCTTGGGCAACAAATCAACCCCACCTAGCTAACTATTGAGTGAATGCTAGGGACCTAGATCATCAAGATATTCAAAATTAATTTCATTTTTTAGATTTGTTTTGATGGATTCGTTGATTTGTGATGGATCACACTAAGGAGCTTATATCAACCTAGGCCTATCTCAAACTTACTAAAACCAAAAGGGAATAGCTTCCCCCATGGGAGCTATCCACCAAAGGAGTGCCTTTGGTTTGCAATGATCAATTGAAAGGAAGAAAGCTCGGGACTCACATCTTCCACTACAAAAGACCACTAGTCTTTTGGGCAACAAATCAACCCACCTGGGTCGCCTCAATTTTCGATAGCCATGCTAGGAAGAATATGCCATAAGTCTTACATCTTCCAAAGCAGAATGATTGTCGGGTAACCTATTTGTAGAAAAATAGATTGAACCCGACTTAAGGGCAACAGAGTGAGTGCCACCTGGACTCATCTCAACTCGTAGTCAATTCCTATAGGAGTTCTCACGACACCGCCTCTAAAGATAGGATGCCTGCTTCAAAAAAGGGGCCCTTTGGGGGCTTGAATTCCTAATCCACAAGTGAATTAATTTTGTTTGTTTGTTTAGTTTATTTTAACATGGACCTTATTGGTTTGAGGGATCAAACTGAGAAGGAGCTTATATCAGTCTAGACCTAACTCAAATTTATTGAACCAAGGGAGAATCTGCACATCCGTTGAACAAATTCTCCAACCATAGGGGTGGCTACTAGGAAAGAGGGATTGTCCAATCCAAGAGTAATCTAGGTAGTGTCTAAATGGTGTCACAATGGACATGATCCAAATAGAGTGCCTGTAGGGAGAGGGGCTGCTAAGGGCTTAATGCAAAACCCTAGAAGATGATGACATAGTCATATATCAAATAGGTATTCGGTGTCCAACTCAAGGAGAAAGCTCGGGACTCACATCTGCCAAGAGTGGTGTACTCACCGGGTGAGTCATCACAAGATAGAAAATATCACAACCAGGTGCCCATCAATTTGTAATAACCTAGAAGAAAGCTGGGACTCACATCTTCTTATAAAACTAATTGTCGATATCTTTGGCTTGATAGGTGTCATCCAACCTAGAATAACTACTGAGTGAATGCCATTAGAGGAATTATATCAACTCAAACATAGCCAAGAGGAAAGGAGCCTCTGGGTCACTTACTCTAAACCTCAAATATACTCGACCTAGAAGGTAATGATGGCTAGTTCAAGAAGAAAGCATGGGGACTCAGATCTTCTTAAACAAAGTCAGCATGAGGTAGCTTACTGACTGGGCAATGAAGCCTACCATACTATCAAGGCACTCATTGGATTTTAATGGTCAAGTTAGGAAGAAAGCATGGGGACTCACATTTTCCAAACAAGTGACCACTAGGGTGACATACTAGCGAGGTAGCATGTAAATTTAACCTAGAGCAACTAGTAGTGAGTGCCATAGGGGCTTACTCCCACATCAAAATAGCCCAAGACAAAAGATATATGTTTATTTTTGTGCATGTGTTAAAAGGAATAGGATGCCTCTCAAGTTCTCTCACACCTACCTAAACACGTTGGGGATTTTGATGAAATGGTGCCACAGATGGCAACCGGGAATTCTCACTAAGAAAGAATGTCGCTCGGGTTCTCTTACACCTAACTTAGTTGTTTATCAAATAGATGTCTTCGTTCTCTCACACCTATTCTAATAGTGTAAGGAAATGTGTTTGATTGTATTTGTGTTGTGATAGAGGAATAGGATGCCACTGGGGGACTCTTACACCTACCCTAAACACATCATGGCAGATTCGCAAGACAAGCAAACAATGCTTCTAAAGAAGAGCAAATTTTGATGAAATGGAATCAGATTTTTGTTGATTGATAGAATTATTTTCAAAACATGATTTTTATGAATAATATTTCTTCAAATAGAGCCCATTAATTAAAGCATCGGTGTTCCCCTTTACAATCAATAAGTCGATAAGATCCTCCTTGGTAGCCTTCCCATGACATAGGCCTTCCCAAGTGGGTTCAAACTTGCCTCCCATCTTGATGGGCAAATTGGTCTCCTTAGACTAACACAAGTTCTCCTACTCAAAAAAAACCTAGGCAACTAGCTTATTGAGCTTGAATCATTTTGGCCTTGTGCAACTCGAGGTTCTAGCATGCCCGTAGGTGACTCCTCTAAACCTTCGAGCTCTTCTAACCTCAACTTTGCATTCTGCTCTATAGTGATCTTGTTACCCAATGCTATCCTTAGTGATGGGAGTTGAACTTCTAAAGGTAGAAGGGCTTCAGACCCATACACTAAGGAAAATGGGGTTGATTGAGTTGGAGTCCAGTATGTGGTGCGGTAGGCCCACAAGGCTTCAACCAACTGCTCATTCCACTGCCGCTTGTTATCATCAAGAGTCTTCTTTAGTATTTGGATGAGAGTTTTGTAGAATGCTTCTACTAAACCATTTGATCTAGTTTAGCAGATGGTAGAGTATCTCCAATCTATACCGTGTCATCTAGAGAAGCTGTTGATCTTGGTGCTTTTAATTGCAGTACCATTATCGAATATAATTCATCGAGGCACCTCTAACTAATATATGACATGGTTCTTAAAAAATAAAAGCACATGCTGAGTTATGACCTCTTTGAGTGGGATTGCCTCCACCCACTTGGAAAAGTCATTGGCCTAAGATGAATCGATGCCCTTGGAAGAAGGAGGATCGATAGACCTACAATGTCCCTCAACACTCAAATGGCCATGAAGCCAAGGTAAGGTGTAGAATGTTGGTGGTTGGTGAAGGACCACACCGTAATTGATGGCATCTCCAAACTACATCCATCAGTAATCATCAAGGCCGTAGTATCCTAGTCTCTTGATCTTCATCTTCATCTTCGAAGATTGATGCACTCCATAGACCAATGTACCTCGCCATAATCCCATGGGCTTCATGTTTGTCTAAACAACGTATAACCACATTTGGTCAAAGGACCATCAGATAGGGTACCATCAAGAGCATAGAGAGAGCTCTCTTTTCACTGATGGGTGTGACTTCTCTTGAGGTAGTTTGTCAGTATTCAAATAGTCTATGAATGGTTTCCTACAATCCAGCTCCTCTTCCTTTTTGGAAACGATAACCTCCCCTTCAAGAGAAAGTCTCTCAATGAGTTCAACATCAATAAGGGATAGGACTTGTCTATTTTGGACCCTTATTAGAATGGACTCATCTTCCAAACATGCCAATTCTTTAGCAAGTTTGGCCAAAGCATCTACTACTATGTTATCTACTCGAGGAACCTTGTAGATGGTGACTTCAAGGATTTGGGCCAACAGCTTCATGGTATACTCATGGTAATGATGAAGGTTGGGTTTGAGAACCTTGTAGGACCCAACAATCTGATTGATAACCAGCTGAGAATCCCCAAAGATGTTGATGCTCTTGACACTGACTGGATGGCTAACTCTAGAATAACAATCAAAGCCTCATACTCAGCTTCATTATTGGTGTAGGGTTGGAAAGATAGTATGAGAATCTCATCACATCCGAGTTGGGGAGGACTATCCCTACCCCCTTTCGGAAGAGTAGATCATGGTGCTTCCTTTATGAAATGAAGTCACCATCAAAATACATCTCCCATCGATGGTTGTCAACCTCCCCTAAGTTCATGATTTGTTCATCGGGGAGATTATCACTAAGAAAAAGAATCACAGAAATGGGTGTGTTGCTAAGAAATAGTGCTTGTCCTTTTACCCCACGAATGTGATATCAAACTGCGGGAGGATCATGGACCATCATACCAAATGTTCGGATAGAATTGGTCATGTCATGAGATACTATAGTGGATTGGTTCTGGAAATCAAGTTCACCATATGAGAAAGCATATAGTGTCATAGCTTTTGGGAAGCAAAGATCAAAGCTAGGCAATATTTCAATAGGTGGGTAGTTCATTTTGCAGAATCGATGATGGTAGTAGAGAGCACTCTCTTCCCTTCATCGCTGGTGGAGAGATGAGTGGCTTGCTAGTCAAGCTAGGATGAGTGGCTTGCACTCAACCTAATGATGGATGAGTTCATTGAAGATCGAGTCATGGCCCAGGTATGTAGCACTAGCATTTGTAAGGCAAAGGCATGACTTTATAATAAATGATTTTGATGGGGGTTCAAAAAGTGGTGTTTCTTTTATCTTCAGGAGACATCTTGATTTCATTATAGCTAGATGACCCATCCATGAAAGAGAACACTATATGAGATGAGGCAATGTCCACCATTAATTCTAGTATAGGAAGAGGAAACTCATTCTTAGGACATGCCTTATTTAAGTCCCTGAAATTGATGCATATCTGAATTTGGCCATTCATCTTCTTAATTGACACAAGCAACTGTGGATATTTTTCTTCCCTAATGAAACTAGCATAGATCAATTTCTTGACTTTAAAATGACATGTTGTTCAATTTCTAATTGCATGCATCTAGGAGCTTGCTTGATAGGGTTAGCACTAGGATCTATTGATAGTTTGTGGACTACTACATCAAGAGATAATCTAGGCATTTTTTTCATAACTCCATGCAAAGCAGCCCTTAAACTAAATCAATAGCCTAACTAAGTCATTGGTTTCTGCTTCATTCATCAATGAACTGATGTACATTGGGTGTGGAATTTCTTCTATCCAAGGTTGATTTCTTTAAGCTTGTCTATTGTTTAATGGATTTCTTCTTCAAATTCTGGAGGTGCATCCTTGATTTGAAGATCATCTAGATCATTTGAGGTTTCTAAACACACATCCTCATAAGAGTTGGTGTTATGTGAAAAGAACCTATCAGACTCCAAATGATTGGTAACATCTAAGCAGTAATCATCATCATCGAGTAGACCCACTGTACCAAATCCTGGTCCTACTCTTGATTGTGCTTCTCTACCTGTATTATTCCATAGCTTCTCAAAATACTCACTATGGATAGACCATGTGAGGAACCAAACCTTTCTATATAAGATTATGAACACAAGGCAGTAAAAGTCAAATGATAATTCCATTAATTCTTTAAATGAATCATCCTCAAGTTCTACATCAACTTTAGACTTGAGAATGATGATCCCAAAAAGAATCTCTTTGGCTGCATCCATGGAAGACTTAGGGGCTACCTTAACTACTTAACCTTTAACTTTTTGAGATGAAAGTGAGGTTAGAGCTAAGGTTCCTAGCTCCTGCCAAATAGTCTCACATAAGCCTGATTTGAATACTTTGCTTTCTTTGGAGGCTTGGTCTTCGTCATTGTTTGGATCAAAAGTCACCTCCAATGGAACTCGAGAGGGTTGGGTATGTTAATCACATTAGACTTTCCTAGCTAGATTCCAAATCTATGTGAATAGTAGGGTACTCCTATGAGTCGAACATAACCCCTATTAATGATGGCCAACCGTGGGGTCCCTCAAAAGCCTCTATTTCTACCTCTCTCACCGGTGGAGGTTGAGTCATCCTACCCACATGTCCATATGATGGAATGGACTATGGTTGGAATGTGATATGCTCTATTTCTTCTTCAATCTTGTTCACTTGGATTTTCAATTTTCTTTTATTTTTTTCTTTTGCTTTTCTTTTCTTCATTTTTTTTCTTTTGAATTTCAATTTCATTCAAGTTCACAAGAAATGGTGTTTTGAGGAAGATAGTAGGTTGCATCCTCATAAATCTCAACCTCTAACTAAAATGGCTTTTCATCACCTTTGACTCAAATCAAAAAAGAGGAAGATCACTCAAATCTAAAGAGGAAGATCAAAATTGTTATAGTTATTTTGACTTGAAGAGTTATCATTAGAATAAAAGAACAACCCATCGGAACACAAGATGTAATTCAAGCTAGCTTTATTCTTCAATTTCTTGGATTTTATAGGAGGTACAAAGTGAAAATTAAGTAAAGTAAGTAAGGATTTGATGCCCTTATCCACCGATACAAGAGTTCTACTAGTAGAAGAAGAAGAGCTAGTCAAGTAGAGGAAGTCGATGTGGTAGTTGCAAGTAGATGGAGGTCGGACAGGCAACTATTAGGCCCTCTACATCATTGCTCGCTCAGCCTTCCTTGAGTTGGCACTGCAACTTCAAACCTTCCTTGATGTTGGAGGTTTGAGCGTAAGCACCTACAAGGAAAGTTTCTGATTTTGAATAATCTTTTAGAGGTTTTGGATAAGGAGATATCCCAACTTTCTTTGGTTTTGAAGGATCAAGTATCCCCAAGGATTACCCTAATGGAACTGGATGGTTGTTCTATAAGGTATTCCTTCGATAATAATAGCATGCCTTGAAGCTATGTTCAAGCTCCCTTGAATGTGAAGCAATCTTCCAAAACATGACCTAGTATATATGGTAGTAAAAGTTAGGATCATAGATTTTGCTCACTTCCTCTGGTCTCCTAGGTTTGGGTAGCTCAAAATTAGGCTTTTTTAAGAGATTCTTAAAGATCTTCTGATTACCTCCCTCTTAAATGAAAAAGGCTTCTTAAGTTTATCCAAAAGAGTAGGTGGAACATAGCACAAAGGTTATATGTGTACCACTGATGATGTGGCGAGGAGGAGGTGATGTAGGCCATGGAGCTCTGTGGCATCGTAGGCTACCTCGTGGTGGAGAGAAGGTGGAAGTGAAGGCTACCGAGGTCGTGGTCTCTCAGACTGATCTCTAGCTGGTTGGTTCCCCTTGTCTACTGCTGTCACTATTCCTAGCTTCTTCTCATATAACTTCTGCAACTTTGACTTGGGCAACTGGTCTTGAAAAGGCAACTATTTGGCCTCTCCTTGTAGACTATCCTCCTTGTTGATTAACTTCTCAAAAGGTTTGATGGTGAAGCCCTTAAGCATGAAGGCGACTAGGCCATGGATATTCTTTAGAAGAATCTCCATGCATTGTGACAAGTGGCTCACATTTCATACTCGCCTATGCCATCTAGAATGTAGTCAATAAGGGACTCACCTGGGTGTTATTGTGCTACAACGAGATCGCCAATAATGAATTTTTGCTAAGATTTAGCAAATCTCTTGATAAAGAGTTATTCCAACTCAGCAAATATCTTCACAACTTGGAAAGTTCAGATACCAAATGCTATACCTATGCTACCGATAAAGAGATAGAATAGTAAAGTGTCACCACCAGCATTGCAACAAGTAGCTCTAAAATGTGTGATGTGTTGTCTTGGGTTTCCACGCCATCAAAACTCTTGAAGGAAGGTGGTACGAAACCCTTAGGATATTGGATTGCATCAAATTCCTCTCGGTAGGTCTACCCTTTGGAACTGATGATCCTCCTCGGGCTTAAGCCAATGCTTCCTTCACCTACTGCTTAACCATGGACTTGATATCTTTTTCTTGTATGGAGGTACTCTCCACTACCTTCCTATACATGTTGGTGCTACCTTGCTCTACTAGAGGTAAGGTCCTGGCTGGGTCCAAGACATGCACCAACTCTGGCTGACTAGTCTTAACAATGGTAGGATGAACTACCGGGGCTTGATTCTGTAATGCTAAGATAACTGATAACAATGATCTTCAAGCCTCTTTTCCATCCTATCTATCTTTTCATCCTTCGCTTTATTTATGCTAGAGGTGTTGGGTCGAGTGGGTTATGTCTTCCGCCGCCTCAAAGACCTTCCATAGCCTTTGCTCTAAGAGGGATCCCCGGTATCTACCATGCAAACCCCTACTAGAGTCTCCCAATAAATTCTTGGGATTAAAGTGATCTTCTCCTCATCGACATATCCTAAGATTTCTTTCTTTCCATGAGATAATGTGCTACTATGTCCTCTAGAGAATGATCAATCTAATAGGCACAAATGACTTTTCGATGTGTGATCACTATCATGTACCGAGAGGCAGGACCTCCCTCGTGGAGAATCAACCTTATGAGGACGTACTCACCGGAAAAATGCACCCGACTATCACGACTTTGTACGGTGACACTCTAGGAGGCTCTACCATCATGGGTGCAACTGGGCCATCATCTTCCTCTATACTAGCAACCATCTCTATGTCTAAATGGTGTTGGTGAAAGGATGACCACTATGCTTGGGTTGCCATTCCTTCGCACAAGGGGCAAAAGGTCAAGCTGAGAGCTCAACCTCACCATAGAGGCAAGTAGATGGAATGGGATCCTTTGGCCATACCGATCACCAATCTGTCCTCTTCTCCCCAGATGTGGCCTTCATGGCCTTTGGTAGAACTGGAGATGTTGAAACATGAAATGGAGATGGTAGATGGGGTAGAGTGGTGTGGTGGAGACACCACTAACTCTCTCAGAACAAGGGCCCTCCTCCTATGATGGGTAGTCCCCATAAGCAGAATATTGTCAGTATGAACGACACGTATAACAATCAAGAAAATCAATGTGAGAGGCCATTGACCGGCCGACTAAACCTCTCCTCCCTAGTGATTTGAACTAAAGTGTGGGCCTCCCCCCCTCTCCTATTGAAGATGCTTCCCACACTGGAATAACATATCTCAAGTAAAATTGAGCCCCAAACTCAAATCATTCATGGGCTCAGCCAACCTAGCGTAGAATTGAACGGAGGCCAAAAATGACCTCCCACTACCGACTAGGGCTAAAATCAAAGTGGAGGTGAAGGGATCCTCCGCATCCTCTCTCACCAGAGAGGATGGAATGGGTTGTAGAATAAGGGAAATCAAAGTGGACAACCTCAACAACCAGTGTAGCTTCCACCTCCTTAGCAATGTAGGTATGGTACTGCTTTATCATGCAATTTTTGTTCCTCCTCTGAGTCGTAGTAGGGTGAGTGGAGTAAGAGCTAGACCCAATCTCAAAACCTCAAGGGAGCCTTACCCTTTTAGGGTGCTAATGAGTGGTGCCCCTCGGGCATAGGAACAATAAGCACGCCAAGACTGCCGCATACACGGTACGATTCTGAATCAGAACCACCACGCTTTCTTGAGGGAAAATCAAAGTTCGAGGGCATTTCAATCTGAATGATCGCTTCTTCTGGTCCGTGTTCTACTAACAAGTGATGAGGAGTGCCCTCATTAATCCTTGCCTCAAAACCTCATCCAAAATGAATGAGGTGGGCAATTAGCGGGAAGGCTAGCCTAAACCAGGCCAAGTCTATCCCATGGGGAAAGGTAAACACATACTTGGGTCCGCATTTCTACAACTAAAAATTGAAATCAAAACTAAAACTGTCCCTAAATGAGTGTCAGCAATGTTGAAAATAAACTTGAATCAGATTTTTGTTGATTTTGAATTCAAATTTTAGAAATTGAACCCACACTCAACATCTTGAAAGTGTTAAGTCGGGCTCAAATGGATTTAGAATAGATTTTGAAGTTTGATTGGAAAGAGGAATTTAGGATGTAGAACCCATTTTCAACAAGTTTGGGTATGTTGAGAATGGCTTCAAATATTTTGAAGAGATGCTTCCATAGGTTCATATTTGAATTTCAATTTTTTTTTTTTTATTTGGAGACCCTTCATTTAACAAATTTGAGTATGTTAAAGTAAAGGGTCAATTTGCTTTTATTTTGGATTTGTGATTTTGGAATTTGTTCACTTAGCAAATCTTAGTATGCTAAGTAAGGTGTTTGAAAATAATTATTTCTTTCTCTTTGTTAGTTTCATTTGGTTTGTGAATCATTTTGTGATTTTAAAAATGGAATCCTTATTTAGCAAATTTGGGTATGCTAAAAAAAAAGAAGGATCCCAGTGTATTTTGTTTTGAAATTTTTTTCAAATTAGGATTCTTAGCAAATTTGAGTATGCTAAGAAAATCCTAGTGTGTTTCTTTTGATTTTGATTTGATTTTGAAAATAAGATTCTTAGCAAATTTGAGTATGCTAAGGGAATCCTAATGTGTTTCTTTTAATTTTATTTGATTTAAAAAAGGATCCTTAAGATTTAGGTATGCTAAAGAAAGTCCTAATGTGTTTTCTTTTGGTTTTAATTTGAAAGGTAGGATCCTTAGCAAACTTGGGTATGCTAAGGAAAACCTAATGTGTTTCTTTTGATTTTGATTTGGAAAATAGGATTCTTAGCAAATTTAGGTATGCTAAGAAAATCCTAATGTGTTTCTTTTGAAGATTTTGATTTTGAAAAGGAGACTTCACTTAAGTAAATATGGTATACCAAAATGAAGTTCCGAATGTGTTTTGAAAATTTTTGTGAAATGGAGATTTCAGTTAGCAAATTTGAGTATGCTAAATGAAATTCCAAAGGTGTATCAAATTTTTGTTTTGAAAAAGGAAGACTTCACTTTAGCAAATATGGTATGCTAGAATGAAGTTCCAAATGTGTTTTGCAAAATTTTGTTTTTATTGATTTTGAAAAGAGAGATTTCCATTTAACAAATTTGGGTATGTGAGATGGAAATCAATTTTTGAAAGAGGAAATCTCAACTTAATCATATATGGAATATGTTAAGCAAGATTTTAAAATAATGTCATTTTATTTAGAAATGAAATCTTCATTCAATAAATTTGGGTATATTGAATGGAGATGTTCATATGTGCTTTTGGAAAATTTATTTTTGATTTTGTTTGAAAATGAAACATCCATTCAATAAATGTGGGTATATTGAATGGAGAGGTTCATATGTGCTTTTGGAAAATTTATTTTTGATTTTGTTTGAAAATGAAACATCCATTCAATAAATGTGGGTATATTGAATGGAGAGGTTTCATATGTGCATTGAAAAATTTATTTTGATTTTGTTTGGAAAGGTGAAAATTCTAACTTAACACATGTGGAATGTGTTGAATGGCATTTCAAAGTTGTAAGAATTTTTTTTGTTTGAAGATGTAACATCCATTCAACACATTTGAATGTATTAAATGGATAAACCCATCTTCAAATTTTGTGCTTTTGAAAACATGATTGTTGAAATTTTTTTTGAAAATGAGGTCTTTACCAAAATGAATTGAGTGAAGAAGCTCATTTTAAAAATGTGATTGTTGGAATCTTATTTTGTAATGATGATCCTACATATAACAATCATGAAGATTGTTAAATGAAGGTGATTTAGAAAATTTTTGTGCAAAACATTTTATTATGTGCATTTTGAAAGAGTGCTTTTGAAAAGCAAGATTTTATGAAGGATTTATTTTGTCTTTATTATTTTAGAATGAACCTTTCCTTACCATAAAATGGTAAGGAGGAATTTTAAATATTTTCTTTTATTAGATTTTTATTTTCACCCATTGGAGAACAACGGGGTTTTAAGACCAACACGGGTGAGGTCCTAAAAAAGATGTTGGCTAGCTTAACTTAAGGATGAAATAAGCTAAGTGCCAATGGAAAGAAAGATAGTCTGGATTCATACAAAAGTACAAACCCACTATCAATACTTGGAGACAATGATCATTTACCAAAGATGGGAGAGGAACCATCATAGTGGAGTCGCTAAAAAATCTATGGTGAAATATTTTCATTTCTAAGAGGTATACTTCCATCTTCAATCTATGTGGATAAAATGAAGATAGAAATATACTTCTTTCTTCATTTAGACACCACATAGATCCACAGATGTTCTTATTAGGTGATCAGGTATGACATTAAAGAGAGGTGTACTATCTCGAAAGATAGAAGTCACCATCCTACAATGGACCTAATCACCTGAATAAGGACTCCTAAGGACAATGGGTCTGCATATGTACCAGAGATTCTTCCCCTACTTTACATGGAAAAGTAAAGCAAGGTTTATTTTAAACTGGGTTCGTTAAGTTCCCTATAAAGGCAAGCCTCATAGTTAATTACATCCTAAGGAAGGGGATTTCTTAGAATACTCGATTAAGGTAAATGATCATTTTCTCCAAAGATTTCAATGGGTAGGACTATCAATCGATTAGTTTATTTTAGAAGATCAAAGATTGATCAAAGAGAGAGTTATTATCAAAGTTGAAGGAAGATAAGTAGAGATGCTCACTTGGGGAAACCGAGCATCTCAAACTATCTATGGTTGGCCTTTACATTTTTGAAATTGAATTAATTTGTTTGAGTTGATATTTTATTAAAATTTTAGGCTTATAATTCCACAATACAAGGTTATGGAAATGCCAAAGAAGTGAGGCTTTATACTCGTGGCCCATAAAGGGAAGTAGCAACCATTGAACCTAAATCTAGGGAGCTTTAGAGAGGGCCAAAAACATGTCCTAAATCTAAAGCAAAAATGGGTATTTGGTTTACCTCCATAAGAGACAGTAAACCACCTGACTACTTGGACTTACAACTACCTAGGGGGGGCCGCAAACTAACTTCTCCTATGATTTTAAATTCATGTAGGCAAGTCATATGATTTATGCAAGATAGCTAGGCTATTATTTATTTAGAATGAGACTAAGTCCTTAAACTCACTCCCTAAAAGACTAGATCATGTAAGGGCATGAAAATGACCTAGATCTAATGCAAATCATATTACATTTTATTTTTATTTTTGGACAATCATCGACTAGGCTTATAGGATTCATATGCCTAATGAGAAGTGAGATTATGGGACAAAATCAGAGAAGGGGAGGTGTGTTTCTACCATGGCTCTCGTCAAGACAAGTTCTCAAAGGTGGAAGCCCTCCAATCAAGAGTGAAATAATATACTTTTATGCATGATGTTATAAAGAAATACTCATCCAAAGGGTTGCTAATTCTTTTATCTTGATTTTAACTTATTTAGGTTATGAGTTATTTATTTTAAATTTTTAGTTGTTTAATTTGGTAGAAGATTTATTTTTATCTAAGAGCCTAATCATCATCCATGCCATACATCAAGCAAGGAAGAAATTAGGAAGACATGCCATCTAAATGTACAAACTAATTAAAACATCAAACATTATATAAAACTAACACAAAAGAATAAAAGGACATTATGTTGGGCACCACTGCACAAACTCCAAAAAAAACAAATTGGATAGCCGAGCTCTGGCCTTATACAATCCAGATTATAAATAAATTAATTTATAATCAAGTAAGGAATTCATGTTATGAGGGTCTTCAATTTTCATTTCGTCTTCTTCTTTCTTCTTTCTACTTTCTTCTTTTTCTTCTTTTCTTCTTTGGTTCCTTCTTTTGATGGTTGAAATGTGGATGTTCTAAAGCTTCACATGGTACATAAGATGAGATCTTATGACCAATGCTCATCCTAATCCCCCATAACAATCATTCCAAAATCCTAATTATAAAAATACATGAAAAGGAAAAGTAAATCTAACTAACACCTGCAAAATAGAGATTAGCTAAACAAACCATACAAATCCAAGCATGTATATTGGACTTAGCACCCCACACATGGGTAACCAAGTCCACCTATCCTATTGGATTATGCTTAGGGGTATAAGCACATGTACAACAAAAGCAGTTATATTTTTATTACAGCGCCCATTAAGCACAATCCCCTACAGAAAATAATTATTAGACTAAATCATCCTACCATTCATTCTATGCACATTCACCATAACATTTAGACTAAAACAAAACATCACAAAACAAAAGCAAACATCAAACCATGCAATGCCCTAACCTAAAGCTAGAAGTGGTGACTTAGTCTAATGTGTGTGCTTTAGAAGGTTTGTGTGGTATGCTTAGCTATGGCTTTAAGGTTTGGATTTTTTAAGTGTGAAGATGTTCAACTTAGATGGGTGGTTTCATTTAAGTGTTTAGTTGATTTGGGTTGATTTTATTTGATGATTTTGTTTGGTTTAGATGAACCTACTTAATTACTAAGTTGTAAAGAGAGGGAAAAGAGAAGAGAACTTCTCTTCCTTCCCTACCTTAAGTAATTCTAAAGTAGATTCATGTTTGATTTTATTTAGTGAATATTTTATTATGTGTTTTAATTAATCCTAAGTTTAGATCAACCTAAACAAACCTATTAAAAAGAAATGCATTTTAAGATTCAATAAAGTGAATTAAATTCACAAAATACAGATTACTTCATTTCTTTCCCATGTATAACATGCATATGAATGAATCCTAAGTATATCTATACATATAAATGAAAATGTTTAGCACACTTTATGATGAATGCTAAATGAGTTACTTAAGAAAATTTGAATGCTTTATGATGCATGATTTTCATTAAGTAGAAAAGGTTTTCTTATCCATTTTTCACATGCACACATGTATGTATGAAAGGCATAAGTATATATGCCATTATTAACCAGGCGTATAAGGTATAAGACCTACTTAGGGCTACTTAAAGACTCACAACCTCGGGGTTTTCCAGACTAATATACGACTTTCCTTAAATACAAGCATATGTATAAAAGAAATGAATGGAAAAGAAATATGCAAAAGTTTATATTTGTTAGCTTGATTTGTTTATGCAATTTATATGTGTATGGATGTCCTTCTTTAATTAATGAATAGATAGAGTTAGGCAAGTGTTATGTTCTTTCAAATGAACTATACACTTTGCCAAATCCTATTCAAAACTATGCTAAAAGAAAGAGAAAGAAAAGTACACTATGCACATCTTCATATTTATATCCACATGCAAGCTTATAAATAATTATAAGTAGCATACTTTAGTTTTGGATGTTTGATTTATAGATTTTGAAAATAGTTTTGATTTAGTAGTGATAATAGCCATTCATATTTTACTTTATCCAAAACATGCAATTTGACATAAATAAAACATCTCATTTTAATTTGATTTTAGAAAACATGAATGCATGAAATTCATATGACATACACATTTAACATGTTAGGAAAGAACTAAAGTGATGAAAGCATGTAAACACATTCACCCTAATAAATTCCTAAAGACAACCTTATGAAATTATAAAGTTTAAAGCAAATCAATTTGATTTTATGGAAGGTTTGATTTTGTTTTGAGTTTGATTTAATTTGAGAAATGTGAGGTGAGTTTGCTGCTCCTAACCCATTCCCACATATGTTTATTGATTTAATTTGTTAGATTATTAGATGATTTTTTATATTGCTTAGGTTAAGGTATGAATTAAGTGTTTAATTATTCTTATCTATACCACCATAGCATACTTAATCAAATAATTATGAGCCAATGATATGACATAAAACCACACAAGGAATTTAAATCAATGCACCTAGGAAAGAAAGTTACCATAATTTGGCTCATGATTAATGATTAATTAATCTAAGGGTTTAATTTAAGTATTTTCATAACCCCTCTCACACATGTGAGTGGATTTTGATTTTAATGTGTTATGGAGAAAATTCTGAAGGAATTACCCAAATATTGAGAAATGAAAGAGGATAAGATTATAAAAATTCATCTTTTTAGATGTAAAGTATTTAATATACTTATTCATGGATCTACATCATCAAGAATAGTACTATCTAAAAGATAGAAGTCAAATTTTAATGGACTTAATCACCTCAATAAGGACTCAATGAGGGTATATGTACTTAATTCTTTACTTTATATGGAAAAAGTAAAGTAGGGTTTGTTTTAAATTATTCATAAAGTTCTCAAGGACAAGATAAATTACATAAGGGATGGGATCCTTAGAAAATTAATTAGGGTAAATAATCATTTTTGAAGATTTTAATTGAAAGGACTATCAATCAATTGGTTTGTGTTTAAGACTATTAATCAAAAGAGGGAATATTATCCCAAAATGGGAGATAATGGAGAAGCATAACAAATCTATGGAGCTTCATAAGCACAACCTAAATCTATGAAAAATGGTAATTTTTTTCCTCACAAGAGAGGACAAACCAATGATTGAATTACAATTTTATACCAACTAACTCCTCCTGATTTTAAATACAGTAGGTCTATGCTTATGCAAGATAGCTAGGTTATTATTATTGTAAAGAGACAAGTCTTAAACCATTAAAGACACTACAGAAAGGATTTCAAAATGACCTAAATCTAATGTAATTTCAAATTTCATTTTATTATTATTTGAAATTATTTGACTCGCTCATGGATTCATATGTAATGCTGAAAGAATTATCCAAAATCGGAGAAGGAGGTGATTCTATCATTAATTAAATTGTTTAGTTCTTAGTAAGGTGGAAGCTCCAATCAAGAGATGAAATAAGATGCATTTGTGCATAATATTACAAAAAGAAATACTCATCCAGTGGGTTGGTAATTCTTTTATCTGATTTTAAAACTAAGCTTAGGTGAGGTTATTGTTTAATTTTATTTGAGTTGTTTGATTGGTAAAAGATTTACTTTTTTTTTTCCTATAGAGCCTAATCCACATCCAGCCATACATAAAAGGAAGAAACTAGAAAATTATGCCACTTAATGCAGCTAAACAAATCATCAATCAATTTATAAAGCTAATCACAAAAGAATATCATTGTAATGACACCAGAAAATCAAAAATATCAAATGTGGAGCTAATTTCCCTTATACAACCTGCAGAAATGAATTAAATTATAATTAGCAAGAATTCATTGTTAGGGGTCTTCAAGCTTTATTCTCTTTGTTCTTTCTTCTTCTTCTCTTCTTTCTTCTTCTTCTTGCTTTTTGGTTGGTTGGAAAGTGGATGTTACATCACATGGTGCATAAGATAGGATCTTATGACCAATGCTCATCCTAATCCCCATGAAAATCATTCCAAAATCTTATACAAATTTACATGAAAAGGAATGTGGAAATATAACTAACACTTGCCAAACAAAGGAAAACACACCACATAAATCCTCATGTATATTGGTCTCATACCCATGGGTGACAAGTCCATAGATGGATTATTCTGACATATAAAGCATGAAGCAAAAGCATTTATATTTTATTTAGATGATTTTGCACAATTTAGAAAAAGAATAGTGACTAAGAGACCATACATTAAAGCATACTCTCAACATCCAATCTAAAACATATATCACAAAATAAAATAAATATCAAACCATGAAATATTAAGGCTAATGGTGACTTAAATAATGTGTGCTGAATTTGTTTATTTAGCTATCTTTAGGTTTAAATTTTCTAAGTGTGAAGAACATGTTCAACTTAGAGAGGGTTTAATTTAAGTTGTTTAGTTATTTTGGGTTTATTTTATTTCATGTTTTGATTTGGTTAAGTGATCCTATTAATTACTAAGTTGAAGAGAGGAAAGAGGAAGGTTTCTTTTCCTTAACCTAAATAAATTTAAAGTGATTTATTTTAGTTTCATTTAGGTGAATATTTCAATTAAATATTTTAATTAATAAGTTTTAAAAAGTATATTTGAAAAAATGAATCAAAATTCACATAACACACATTACTTTATTTTAACATATATTCATGCACATGGATGGATAAGCATATCTATCATGATGGGTATTTAACACACTTTGTGATGCATGCTAAGTAATCCATTTGAAAATTTGTGTTGAATATGCATGATTTTCCTTTAAAGGGGTTTTATATCAAAATTTTCACATCACACATGAAAGTAAGAAAGGCATAAGGAGTCAAATTGTTAGAGGTGTAAGGTCAAGACTTACTTTGAGCTACTTAAATGCAAT
Organism: Cymbidium sinense; assembly: GCA_021442155.1. Classification (NCBI taxonomy): domain Eukaryota; kingdom Viridiplantae; phylum Streptophyta; class Magnoliopsida; order Asparagales; family Orchidaceae; genus Cymbidium; species Cymbidium sinense. Next base: position 72,130 of record JAKCPB010000662.1, read on the forward strand.
TGAGGTTGTCTAGACTAATATACCACTTTCCTTAAATGAAACATATGTTGAAATGAAATTAAAAGGAGAATCAAAGTTGTTTAAGATTCATTTTATTTATGCAATTTATGTCAAGCATAGTAACCTATTGTGATAGGATGAATTGGTATGGAATTAAGTAAGTTGGGTTCTTTAATGAATATCTTACCAATCTATTCAAAACTATACTAACATAAGAAAGAAAAGAAATTTGCTATGCATACATTTGTAATCTATCACATACAAATCATAATCAAGTAGTACTTTAGATTTGGTTGATTTTGTGTTTGAAAAATAATTTGATTTAGTTTGATGAGATTCATATTTCAACCTTGAACACATGCAAATTTGACATAAAGTAAATTTATTTTAAAATTTAAATTTCAATTATGAATGCTGAAATCACATGACATACAACTTAACATGTTGGGAAAGATCCAAAGCAATGAAAGCATGTAAGAAAAATTTCATTAAATAAAGACATTCTCATGAATAAGAAAATTTAGAATAAATCAAAGTGAATTCAAAGTGCTTTTTGTTTAGTTTGAAGTTAAGTTTTAATTTTGAAACGATGAGTTTGTTGTTTTAAAGATTTGGAATTCAATTATGTTGGCTCATGTGAATTTTAGGTCAAAATCAAGTTGACCAATTTCAAATTGGGTCAAACCAAGAGTTGGGTCAAGTTATAACCAGAAATGCTTTGCCTTTTGGTTTTATTTAATTTGGTATATATTTGATTTGGCTCATATGACTACATTTAGGTCAAATGGGTCAAGTTGATATTTTAATTTGATATTTGAAGCAAGTCAAGTAGGTTTATGTTGGTTAGTCATATGGAGTGATTGGTATCTTGTTTCCAATCAATTTAAGTTTTCATTTTGCTCAACATGATAGTCATCTTAGGTCTAAGGTCAATAGTTATGTGGAAAGGCTTTGGTCAAGTTCCACAAGTGATTTGGAATGAATTTGATCCATTGGTTAATCAATTTGCTTAGATCAATTTTTGACACATTTTGATTTAGGTCAAAATGGGTCAACTAAAAACCAATTAATTTATTAGTGAGCTCAAATGTTGGCTTGGTCAAGTTTAAACATAAGTCATGAGTAAAACTTAGATCAATGGTTTCAATCAATTTGGCCTATGGTGGTATTTAAGCTTAAATTCATTTTGGGCTAAGTGTTGACTTGGTCAAAGTTTAACTTGGGTTTGACCCAATTTGAATAATTGATCATCCCATGATGATTGTTGACATGAGAGGGATATATGAGTTTGGTTCACCAATTTGGTTAGGATCAAAATTTGGCTCATAAGGTACTTTAGCTCACTTGGGTCAAGTGAGCCTAAGTGGGTCAAATGTCATCAAAGCTTGATTTGAAGTTATTGATCTTGTATATGAACTTATGATTGAAATATAACCATTTACAAGTGGTTTGAAGTCAAATGGATTGATCCATTTGAAGATTTCATATTCAAAGGAAGGATAGAATGGGTTTAGGATTTTTTTGAACTAGGTTTTGATTATTTGATTGAAGTTTGATTTATATATGAGCTCATGATCAGGTTTGATTGAATCATGAAGAGAAATTAAGAGTTTGGTTTGATTTGAAATTGATTTCAAAGTTCAAGATTTTACTTGAAAGGAGATTAGATTTGGATTGATTTGAGTTTAATTTTTGGAATAATTTTGATGATTTTGTTAAGTCCCAAGGAAGGAGGACTTAAGAATTGATGGATTTTGATCATGTTTCAATCATTTCAATCATGGATTTCAATCATGGAATTGATTTGATTTGAGAAAATCAGAATTGATTTAAAGTTTGACTAATGAAGGAAAGTGAGGAATGGTTTATGCTAAGGGTGTTTTTTTAACACCCCAAGGTATGACCTATTCCATGGCTAATTTCTAAGTCTCTAGGCTAGAGAGTCCACCTAATCACTAGATGTGTCTAATGACAAGGAACTCTTAAAGTCTAAGAGAAAGCTTGATGGAGGGGTTGAGAGCTCATTCTAAAATGAGGTTGACAATCCACAGTGGTGTGACCAACAAGGAACACCGCACATATTGGTGTTGACCAAACAACAACAAGAGATCACAAGCACCAATAGAAATAATCATCCTTATCCCAAGGAAAGAAAGAACAGCTCGCAATGTGGCTACTTATGTCAAGATATAAGAGAGGAAAAATCCACTAGGATAGAGTGAACCTTCACTGGGGCAGTTCAAGTCATCCATAAGGGGATGAAAGGTTTGATTTGATTCTCACCGAGAGAAAAAGAGATTTATTCCACTGAGAAGAAATTTTTCAAATTTTGTTAAGTTTGAATTTTGATGAACTATTGTCAATAGATTGCACTAAGAAGGAGCCATGAAAGACAAGACTAACATTTACCAATCCAAAGGGGTAGTACTAAACACATAGTAGGACTAAACCAAAGGGATGGATTTTGTTATACAAGCAGTGACTCACATCTTCCAAAATAAGAGACCAGATGATTGGCAAGGCAAAATCAAACCTAGGGGACTATTGAGTGAATGCCACTGGGGACTTAAATTAGCTCAAGATAGTCAAGATTAATTTCATTTTTTTTATTTTGATGGATTTATTTGATGGATCAAACTAAGAAGGAGCTTTATAAGCCTAGACCTATCTCAAATTTACAAACCAAAGGGTAGCTTCCACGATGGGAGAACTATCCACCAAAGGAGTGCCTTCGTTTGCAATGATCAATTTAAGGAAAGAAAGCTCGGACTCATCTTCCACTAAAAAGATCACGGGTAATCATTGCTTGGGCAACAAATCAACCTATCCTAGGCCCGCCGCCATACAATCATGCTAGAAAGAATGTGTCATACCTTACATATTTCCAAAGTGAATGACTATGGTAACTCATAGAAAATAGATTGAACCCAACCTAAGGTGACTATAGAGTAGTACACTGAGATTTATCTCAACTCAAGTAGTGCAATTCATTGGGAGTTCTGCTGACACCCCCTAAAGATAGGATGCCTCTTGGGAAAAGGGGCCCTTTCTTGAATTCTAATCCACAAGAGAATTAAATTTTTTGTTTGTTTAGTTTATTTTAATGGACTTGTTGGTTTGGGATCAAACCAGAAGCTTATATCAACCTAGACCCAACTTAGATTTATTAAACAAATTCTCCAACCATAAGGGTGGCTACAAGGAAAGGGGGACTGTCCAATCCAAGAGTAACCGGTGTGTCTAAATAAGATCGCAAAGGATGTGATCCAAATAGTGCCCAGAGAGAGGGCCGCTAAGGGCTTAATCCAAAACCCCGAGAAGATGACATGGCTAGTCATATATCAAATAAGTATTCATGTCCAACTCAAGGAGAAAACTTGAGACTCACCGCAAGAGTGGTGTATCCACCGGGTGAGTCATCACAAGATAGGAACATCAACCAACCTAAGGTGCCTATCGCATAACAACCTAGGAAGAAAGCTTGGGACTCACATCTTCTATAGAACGATTATTGGATAGTCTTCACCGAAGGTGCCATCCACCTAGACTACGTGAATGCCAGTGGAGGACTTATATCAACTCAAATGTAGTCAAGAGGAAAGGAGCCTCTGGGGACTTATCCTAAACTAAAATATACTGACCTAGTTAGGCATGATCTAGTTCACAAGAAAGCACATGAACTCATATCTTCTTAAATAAAGTCAGCATGAGGTAGCTTACTAACTGGGTAGTGAAGCCCACCATACTATCGAGGCACTTGTTATTTTATAATGGTTAAGTTAAGAAGAAAGTACGGGGACTCACATCCTCCAAACAAGTGACCACTAGGGTGACATACTAGCAGGTAGCATGTAGACCCAACCTAGTGCAATGAGTGAGTGCCATGGGCTTGCTCACATCAAAATAGCTGAGATAAAAGATATGTGTTTATTTTTATGCATGTATTAAAAGGAATAGGATGCCTCTTGAGTTCTCTCAGAACTACTTAAACACATTGAGGATTTTGATGAAATGGTGCCATGGATGGCAACCAAGAATTCCCACTGAGAAAGGATGCCGCTTGAGATATCTTACACCTAACTTAGTTATGCTTATCGAAATAGGATGCCTCTTGGGTTCTCTCACACCTATTCTAATAGCATTGCGAAATATGTTTGATTGTGTTTGTGTTTGTGGAAAGAGGGATAGGATCCGGGGGACTCTTACACCTACCTAAACACGCCATGGTGATTCATAAGACAAGCAAACAACGCTAAAGAAGAGAAGATTTTGATGAAATGGAATCATTTTTATTGATTGATAGAATTATTTTCAAACATGATTTTATGGGTAATATTTCTTCAAATAGAGCCCATTAATTGGAAGCATCGGTGTTCCCATTATAATCAATAAGTGATAAGATCCTCCTTGGTAGGCCTTCTCTATGACATTTCCCAAGTGGGTTCAAACTTGCCTCCCATCTTTTGAAGGAAAACAATTGGTCTTTTTAGGACTAACACGAGTTTTCCTACTTGGAAAGACCAAGGGCGGACCAACTTATTGTGATCTTGAATCATTTTGGCCTTACAACTAGGTTCTGCACGCCCATAGGACACTCCTCCAAACCTTTGAGCTCTTCTAACCAACTTTGCATTCTCTATAGTGATCTTGTTACCCAATGCTATCATTAGTGATGGGAGTTGAACCTCTAAAGGTAGAACAACTTCAAACCTATACACTAAGGAAAATGAGGTAGATTGAGTTGAGTCGGTATGTGGTGTGGTAGCCCACAAGGCTTCAACTAACGCTTCCACGCCGCTTGTTGTCATCAAGAGTCTTCTTTAGTATTTGGATGAGAGTTTTGTTGAATGCTTATGCTAAACCATTTGCTCTGGGGTAGTAGATGGTGGAGTATCTCCAATCTATACCTATCTTCTAGCAAAGTTATTGATCTTTGTGCTTTTGAATGCAGTACCATTATCAGATATAATTCATCGAGGCACCCCAACCTATATACGATATGGTTCTAAAATTGAAACATGTCGAAGTTGTGATCTCGAGTGGGATCCTCGCCCACTTGGAAAAGTAATCGGGCGTAAGATGAACTGATGCCCTTGAAGAAGGAGGATCGATACACAATGTCGCACCCCAACACTCAAATGGCCATGAAGCCAATGTAGGTGTAGAATGTTGGGTGGTTGGTGAAGGACCACATCATGTACTAATCGATGGCATCTCCTAGCTACATCCATGCTATAATCATCAAAGGCCAAGAGTATCCTAGTCTTGATCTTCATCTTCATCTTCAACTGGATTGATGTGCTCATAGACTAAATGTACCTCACAATGCCACTTCATGGTTTATCTAAATAACGTAACCACATTTGGTCAAAGGACCATCGATAGGTGCCATCAACGAGCATAGAGAGAGAGCTCTGTTTCACTTGATGGGCTTGACTTCTCTTGAGGTAGTTTTCCGTGTTCAAATAGTCTATGAACGGTTGCCTCTAATCCATCTCCTCATCCTTTTTTGCAACGACAACCTCGTCTTCAAGAAGATATGACTTGTCTATTTGGACCCTTATTAGAATGGACTCATCTTCCAGACATTCGAATTCTTTGGAAAGTTTAGCCAAAGCATCTAGTATTATGTTCTCTACTCGGGGAACCTTGTAGATGGTGACTTCGAGGATTTGGGCCAACAGCTTCATGGTATACTTGTGGTAATGATGAAGTTTGAGAACCTTGTAGACCCAATCTCATTGAACCAATGAGAATCCCCAAAGATGTTGATGCTCTTGACATTGATGGCTAACTCCAAACCGACAATCAAAGCCATACTCGCCTTGTTGTGGTTGAAAGATAGTATGAGAATCTCATCACATCGGAGTTAGAGAACTATCCCCCTCGCTTTCGGAAGAGTATTATGGTGCTTCCCTTTATGAAAAGATGCACCATCAAAATACATCTCCCATCGGTGGTTGCCAGCCTTCCCTAAGTTCATAATTTATTCATCAGGGAGATCGTCACTAAGCAGAGAATCAAGAGGAAGTGGGTGTGCTACTAAGAAATCTAGTGCTTGTCCTTTACCACACATAGGGTACAAATGTGATATCAAACTAGAGGATCATGGACCACCATGCGTTGATAACATTGTGTCATGAGATACAAGTGGATTGGTTCTGAAATCAAGTTCACCTTATGAGAAAGCATATAGTGCCATAAATTTTGGGAAGCAAAGATCAAAGCAATGTTTCTCAATAGGTGGGTTTACTTCAGAATCGATGATGGTGAGTAGAGAGCATTCTCCTTCCCTTCATCATTGGGCTAACAAAGCCGAGAGAGTCATCCAATATAGGTAGAGGATGAGTGGCCGCCGATAGTCGCTAGAACTCGGCTTCACCAAATACGCTTGATATCTTCAAAGGCATGTCCACTTATCATCCCATTTGAACTTGGCATCCTTTTGACAAGTGCTGAAAAATGGCTTGCATCTCCCGAGATAGGTTGGAGATAAAGCATCTCATATGCCAACCATCCTTGGAAAGATCTGAGTTGAGTTAAACTCTTTGAGGTGGCATTTCTAAGATAGCTTTGATCTTTTCATAATCTATTCTATTCCATGGTGTCACAACAAACAAAGAATTTCTTACTCAATGCACAATTGGGATTCATTTTGAGGTTATATTATCTTAACTATTCAAAACTACTCTCAAGTCAAAGAGATCATCTTTTTTTCTCTCGCTGACTACTAGATCATCAACATAACACTCAACCTGATGATAGATGAGTTCATTGAAGATCTGAGTCATGGCTCATTGGTATGTAGCACCAAAGATTTTAAGGCCATGACCTTATAATAAAAGATTCTGGTTTGAAAAGTAGTGTTTCTTTCATCTTCAAGAGACATCGATTTGGTTTGGGATGACCCATCCATGAAAGAGAACACTACATGAGAAGGCAATGTCCACCATTAATTCTAGTATGAAGAGAAACTCATCCTTAGACATGCCTTATTTACCCCTCAAATCAACGCATATGAAAATTTGGCCATTCTTCTTCTTAAGTGGTACGACATTGGCTAACCAGGTAGGATATTTTTCTTCCTTGATGAAACCAACATCAATTAACTTGACTTCAAAATGTGTTTGATTTCTAATCGCATGCATCTAGGAGCTTGATAGGTTACTAGATCTATTGCTAGTTTGTCTACGAGATAATCCGCATTTCTTCATAACTCCATGCAAAGTAATCCTTAAACTCCAATAGCCTAACTAAGTCATTGGTTTCTTCTTTAATCAACAATAAATGATGTACGTATGGGATTTTCTTCATCTTAAGGTTGATTTCTTTAAGCTTGTCTATTATTGAATGGATTTCTTCTTCAAATTTTGAGGTGCATCTTTGATTTAGAGATCATTTAGATAATATGAGGTTTCTAAACACACATTCTCATAAGATTTGGTTTTGTGTGAAAAAGAACCTATTAGACTCCAAATGATTGGTAACAACTAAGCAGTAATTATCATCATCGACTGGACCCATTGTACCAAATCCTAGTATTACTCTTGATTATGCTTCTTTGCCTGTATTATTCCACAGCTTCTCAAAATACTCTAACTTGTGCCTAGACCATGTATGAGGAACCAAACCTTTCTGTATAAGATTATGAACACAAGGCGAGTAAAAGTCAAACAGTAATTCCATTAATTCTTTAAATGAATCCTCCTCAAGTTCTACATCAACTTCGTGAGTTGAGGATGATGATCCCAAAAGAATCTCTTTGGCTTCATCCATGGAAGACTTAGGGGCTTCCTTAACTCCTAAACCTTCAACTTTTGAGATGAAAGTGAGGTTAGAGCTAAGGTTCCCAACCTGATAATAGTCTCACATAAGCTTGATTCAAATACTTTTTGTCTAGAGGTTTCTTCGCCATTTTCCGGATCGAAAGTCACCTCCAATGGAACCCACAGAGAGGGTTGGTATGCTATTCACATTATACTCATTTTTTGAGCTGGATTCCAAGTCTATGTGAATAGTAAGGGTACTCGTGAACTGAACATAACCTCTATTGGCTGATGGCCAACCGGGGGGTCTTCCACCTATGGAACCTTTATTTCTACCTACCTCTACCTGGTGGAGGTTGAGTCATCCTACCCACATGTCCATATGATGGAATGGACTATGGGTGGAATGTGATATGCGGCTCTATTTCTTCTTCAATTTCCCCTTCTTGTTCACTTGGATTTTCAATTTTCTTTTCTTTTCCTTTTCTCTTTATTTTTCTTTATTTTCTTTTTCTTTTGAATTTGAATTTTGTCCAAGTTCACAAGAAAGGGTGTTTTGAGGAAGATAGTAGGTCGCATCCTTATAAATCTCAACCTCTTTAACTAAAAAATGCTTTTCATCACCTTTGACACGATTCAATCCCATCCTTTCTAAATTTGATGCACTCATGGAGGGAGGATGGAATCATCTTGTTTTGATGTATCCAAGGCCTAGCAAAGGAATGAAGTATTTGAATCAATTATGTAAAACTTGGCTTTAGTCTTTCACACCTATCTCTCCAATGGTATGGAACCTAAAGCCCGCTCACTTTGTTCATTGAATCCTCTCAACATCATCCCATCTCCTCAAAGTTTGGAGATGTCAATCCTCAAATAGGTAAGGGTCTTTAGACTCATAATGTTTATCGATGCACCTGGATCGATGAGAACTCAAGTGTGAATCCCATGTCATGTGATGTGAGGAGATGCAGTGCTCCATATCCCCGAAGAAGGTCTTCATCTGTGAAAGTGATCCCGGCTTCTTTTGTGTAATGTGCCTCCTCACCAAATCAAAGCTAAGTATATCTCGATCAAGGAGAGCCTTGATTAATGATTCCCTCATCTCTTTAGATAAGAAAAGGGCATCATTTAGCTTAGATGGAAACTTTCTTAGATGAGAGGAAATTGTAGTCCCACCTTGGGGTAATCCTCCACAAGCATATCCGGGTGGAACATCTGGAGGGGCTTCGATCCTCTAAACCAATGGCTTATTTCCTCTATCTTGAGGTGCCTTAGGAGGTAGAACCTTGCCACTATGAGGTTGACTTCGTGATCTCTATGGTAATGGAAGGTTCTACCGCACGCCGCTCACCTATAGCTTCTCCTATGGGACCCTCAATTGGATGATTCCAAGTCTATCTCAAGAGGTGAACCCATAGTATTCGAGTAGGAAAATTTGACTAATTAAAAAGAGGAAGATCAAATTATTATAGTTATTTTGACTTGAAGAGTTATCATTAGAATAAGATACAACCCATCGGTGACACAGATGTAATTCAAGCTAGCTTTATTTTTCAATTTCTTAGATTTGATAGGAGGTAAAGTAAAAAAGCAAAGTAAGTGGGGTAAGGATTTGATGCCCTTATCCACGACAAGAGTTTTACTAGAAGAAGAAGAGCTAAAGTAGGGAAGTCATCGTGGTATACAATGGATGGTGAGAGGTTTGCGCTACTGGGTATCCCTCAGCACATGTTGTTACCGCTTGCTAGAAGCTCCTACCTTCCTTGAGTTGGCACGCAACTTGCAAACCTTCCTTGATGTTGGAGGTTTGAGACGAGCACCTACAAGGAAAGTTTCTTGATTTTTTGAATAATCTTTTAGAGGTTTTGGATAAGGAGATATCCAACCTTCTTTGGTTTTGGAAGGATTAAGTACCTAATGGAACTGATGGTTGTTCCATAAGGTATTCTTCGGATAACTATAGCAATGGTCTTGAAGCTATGTTCAAGCCTTGAATGTGAAGCAATCTTCCAAAACATGACCTAGCATATGTGGTGGGGAAAAAAGTTAGATCATGGATTTTGCCCACTTCTTCCTTCATTCTCCTAGGTTCGTAGCTAAAAATCGCTTTTAAGAGATTCTTAAAGATCTTCTGATTACCTCTTAAATGAATAAGGCTTATTAAGTTTATCCAAAAGAGTAGGTGGACCATAGTTACTGCATTAGGTATGTGTACCATCATGCTGATCATGTGGTCAGAGGAGCTGTAGGCCATGGATGCTATATGGTAGTAGGTTGCCTTAGTGGTGGTAGAGGAGGTGAAAGTGAAGGTCTAAGTCATGGTCTCTGACCGATCTCTACCCGTTGCTTTCCCCTTGTCTACCACTGTCACTATTCCTGGCTTCTTCTCATATACCTTCTGTGGCTTTATCTTGGGCAACTGGTCTTGAAAAGGCAACTATTTGGCCTCTCCTTGTAGACTAGCCACCTTATTGATTGACTTCTCAAAAGTTTTGATGATGAAGCTCTTAAGCATGAAGGAGACCTAACCATGGATATTCTTTAGAAGAATCCCAATGGCATGCTATTCAGATAGATGTGAATCACATTTCATACTCAAGTTATGCCGTCTGAGAATGTAGTCAACAAGGGACTCACTTGGGTGTTATTGTGCTACAACGAGATCCAAAAGGACCCTTTGAGCTCCAACAAACCTCTTGATAAAGAGTTGCTCCAACTTCATAAATATCTTCATTGAACTATTGGGAAGTTTAGCATACTAGTCAAATGCTATACCCACTAAGCTACTAACAAAGAGATGGAATAGTAAAGCATCACTGCCACCAATGTTGCAACAACTAGCTCTAAAATATGTGTGATGCCCTCTTCACCGCCATCAAAACTCTTGAAAGAAAGGTGGTACAAAACCCTTAGGATATTGATTACATCAAATTCCTCCGGTAGGTCTACCCTTTGAATTGATGATCCTCCTCTTTGAGCCAACGCTTCCTTCACCCGCTCAACCATGGACTTGATATCTTTTCTATGGAGGTACTACTACCTTCTTATACATGTTTGGTGCTACTCTATTGGAAGTAAGGTGGTGGGTCCAAGACATGCACCAACTCTCGACTAGTCTGCCTATGGTAGGATGAACTGACCGACTTGATTCTCGTAATGCTAAGATAGCTAAGATCTTCAAGCTTATTTTCCATCCTATCTATCTTTTCATCCTTCTACTTTATTTGGAGGGTGTTGGGTTGAGTGGGTTGTCTTCTCCACCTCATCCTTCCATAGCTCTTCGAGGAGGGATCCCCTGGTAACTACCATGCAAACCCCTATTGAGTCTCCCAACAAATTATCTTCATTGGGATCAAAGCTGATCTTCTAATCATCAGACCAGTCATATCCTAAGATTTCTTTCTTTTCCATGAGTTAATGTGCTACTATGTCTCTAGAGAATGATCAATCTTTACATGTACAAATGACTTTGGCTGACCAGTGTGATCACTATCATGTACTGAGAGGCACCAGACCTCCCCTATTGCTAGAGAATCAACCCTGTGAGGACTATACTCACTGGAAGAAATGCACTCACTGTGAACTCAGACGGGTGACACTTCTAGGAGGCTCTACCATCATGGGTGCAACTGGGCTGTCATCTTCTCCCTCTATAACTACTACAACCATTTCAATGTCCTGTTGTACTGGTGGTGTTGGTGAAGGGATGACCAATATGCTTCGAGGTCACCATGCCTTTCACACCACAACTGGGGTAGAAGGTCAAGCAAGAGAGCTCTCCAGAAGTGGGTAGATGGAATGAGATCCTTGGCCACCGATCACCAATGGGTCCTCTTCTCCTAGATGTGGCCTTCATGGCCTTTAGTAACTGGAGATGCTAAAACATGAATAGTGATGATGGGGTAGAGTGGTGGAGACAATCTGACTCTCTAACAGGGCCTTCCTCCTGATGGGTAGTCCCATAAGATACTTCTATGATCGACGGCGCACCAAAAAAAATCAATGAGTGCAAGCCCAATCGACTAAACCTCCTCTCCCGCCAAGTGATCAACTGCGTGGCCTCCGCCCTTTCTTGTTGAAGATGCTTCCCCACACTGTGGGGAATAATAGATCTCAAGTTAAATTAAGCCCCAGACACTGATCATCCATAGGCTCTGCCAACCTGGCATAGAACTGAATGGAGGCCAGCATATGACCTCCTACCTTAACTGACTGGGGGATGAAATCAAACCTAGTGGAGGTGAAGTGGATCCTCCGCATCCACTTTGTCGACCTAGAGGATGGAATGGGTTCAATCCTCAAATCATGTAGCTCCATCTCCTTGGCGATGTATGGTACCGCTTTTATCATGTAATTTTTGTTCCTCCTCTGAGTCTTGGTAGGGTGAGTGGAGTAAGAGCTAGACCCAACCTTAAAAGCTGGGGAGATAATCCTGGGGGGGCCTTACCCTTTGAGGGTGCTAATGATTGGGTGCTAGCCCTCACTAGGGCACAAAATAACCGTGCACAGGCACCCACATAATGGTACATCGGCAATCAGGAACCACCACTGCCTTCCTCTTCTATGAGGGAGTATCAGAGTCTGAGGCCATATCAATATGAATTACTGGATTCTACCCAGTCACAGTGCTCTTACTAATAGTGGTGAGGGAGCCCCATAGTAATCCTCACCCCTCAAAACCTCATCCAAAATGAATGAGGTGGAAGGAAGGCTCAATCTGGCCAAGTCCATCCCATGGGGAAAGGTAAACACATACTTGGGTGCGCCATTTCCACCAAAAAATGAAACTGCACTTAAACTGAAACTTCACTAAATGAGAGTCTGAAATGTTGAAAATAAACTTGAATCAAATTTCTGTTGATTTTAAATTCAAATTTTAGAAATTGAACCCACACTCAACATCTTGAAAGTGTTAAGTCGGCTCAAATGGATTTAAATAGATATTGAAGTTTGATTGGAAAGAGGAATTTAATATGTAGAATCCATTTTCAACAAATTTGGGTATATTGAGAATGGCTTCAAATATTTTTGAAGAGATGCTTCCATAGGTTCATATTTGAATTTTGATTTTTTTTTGGTGACCCTTCATTTAACAAATTTGAGTATGTTAAAGTAAAGGGTCAATTTTTTTTGGATTTGTGATTTTGAATTTGTTCACTTAGCAAATTTGAATAAGCTAAGTGAGGTGTTTGAAAATAAATTTCTTTTTTTTCTTGTTTGTTTTATTTTGTGAATCTTTTGGTGTTCTTTTGATTTTGATTTGATTTTGAAAATTGGATTCTTAGCAAATTTAAGTATTCTAAGGAATCTAATGTGTTTCTTTTGATTTTGATTTGATTTAAAAAAAGGATCTTCAAATTTATGTATGCTAAGGAAAGTCCTAATGTGTTTCTTTTGATTTTAATTTGAAAGGTAGGATCCTTAGCAAACTTGGGTATGCTAAGGAAAACATAATGTGTTTCTTTTGATTTTTGATTTGGAAAATAGGATTCTTAGCAAATTTAGGTATGCTAAGAAAATCCTAATGTTTCTTTTGAAGATTTTGATTTTGAAAAAGGAGACTTCACTTTAGTAAATATGGTTTGCCAAAATGAAGTTCCAAATGTGTTTTGAAAATTTTTTTTGTGAAATGGAGATTCCACTTAGCAAATTTGAGTATGCTAATTGAAATTCAAAGGTGTGTTTCAAATTTTGTTTTGAAAAGGGAGACTTCACTTTAGTAAATATGGTATGCTAGAATGAAGTTCCAAATGTGTTTTGCAAAATTTTGTTTTATTGATTTTGAAAAAGAAATTTCCATTTAACAAATTTGGGTATGTGAGATGGAAATCAATTTTGAAAGAGGAAACCTCAACTTAATCATATATGGAATATGTTAAGTGGTATTTCAAAATAATGTCATTTCATTTAGAAATGAAATCTTCATTCAATAAATTTGGGTATATTGAATGGAGATGTTCATATGTGCTTTTGGAAAATTTATTTTTGATTTTGTTTGAAAGTGAAACATCCATTCAATAAAAGTGAGTATATTGAATGGAGAGGTTCATATGTGCTTTTGGAAAATTTATTTTTGATTTTGTTTGAAAATGAAACATCCATTCAATAAATGTGGCTATATTGAATGGAGAGGTTTCATATGTGCTTTTGAAAATTTATTTTTGATTTTTTTCAGAAAGGTGAAAGTTCCAACTTAACATATGTGGAATGTGTTGATTGGCATTTCAAAGGTGTAATAATTGTTTTTGTTTGAAGATATAACATCCATTCAACACATTTGAATGTATTGAATGGATAAACCCATCTTCAAATTTTGTACTTTTGAAAACATGATTGTTGAAATTTTATTTTTGAAAATGAGATCTTTACCAAAATGAATTGAGTGAAGAAGCTCATTTGTGCTTTTAGAAAATGTGATTGTTGGAATCTTATTTTGTAATGATGATCCTACATATAACAATCATGAAGATTGTTAAATGAAGGTGATTTAGGAAAGTTTTTGCAAAACATTTTATTATGTGCATTTTTGAAAGAGTGCTTTTTGAAAAGCAATATTTTGTGAAGGATTTATTTTGTCTTTATTATTTTAGAATGAACCTTTCTTTACCATAAAAATGGTAAGGAGGATGTCTTTAAATATTTTATTTTTTATTAGATTTTTATTTTCACCCATTGGAGAACCCAACGGGGGTTTTAAGACCAACATGTGGTGAGGTCCTAAAACCTAAAGATGTTGGCTAACTTAATGATGAAATAAGCTAAGTGCCAATGGAAAAAAAAGATAGCCTTGGATTCATACAAAAGTACAAACCTATCGATACTTAGAAATGATCATCATTTACCAAAGATGAGAGGAACCATCTCGGTGGAGTCACCAAAAAATTTATGGTGAAATATTTTCATATCTAAGAGGTATACTTCCATCTTCAATCTATAATAAAAATAAAATATACTTCTTTTTGCATTTGGTATGTAGATCTGGTTCTTATTAGGGTGATCGAGTATGACATTGAGGAGAGGTGTACTATCTTGAAAGATAGAAGTCACCACCCTACAATGGACCTAATCACCTGAATAAGGACTCTTAAGAATAAATGTATGCATATAGAGATTCTTCCCTACTTTACATGGAAAGAAAAGAAGGGTTTATTTTAAACGGGTTCATTAAGTTCCCTATAGGGGAAAGCCCCCATAGTTAATTACATCTAAGGAAGGGGATTCCTTAAGAATACTCTCGATTAAGGTAAATGATCATTATCTCCAAAGATTTCAATAGGTAGGACTATCAATCGATTAGTTTATTTTAGAAGATCAAATGAGATTAATCAAAGAGAGAGTTATTATCAAAGCCAAAGAAAGATAAGTAGGAGATGCTCATGCTAGGAAACTAGAGCATCTCAAACTATCTTATTATTGGGCTTTACATTTTTGAAATTGAATTAATTTGTTTGAGTTGATATTTTATTAGAATTATAGGGCTTATAATTCCATAATACAAGGTTATGGAAATGCCTAAGAGGTGAGGATTTATCCTTGTGGCCCACAAAGGGAAGTAGCAACCTCTGGACCTAAATGGAGCTTTATCGAGGGCCAAAAGCATGACCTAAATCTAAGGCAAAAATGGGTATTTGGTTTACCTCCATAAGAGTGGGTAAACCACCTGATTGCTTGGACTTACAACTGCCTGGGGGTGGCCACCAACTAACTCCTCCTATAATTTTAAATTCATGTAGGCAAGTCATATGCTTTATGTAAGATAGCTAGGCTATTATTTATTTAGAAAGAGACTAAGTCCTTAAACTCACTTCCTAAGAGACTAGATCATGTAAGGGCATGAAAAATGACCTAGATCTAATGCAAATCATATTATATATATATATATATATATATATTTTGGATAATCATTTGACTCAGGCTTATAGGATTCATATGCCTAATGCATGAGAAGTGAGATTATGGGCCAAAATTAGCGAGAAGGGGGAGGTGTGTTTCCACCATGGCTCCCAGGTCAAGCCAAGTTCTCTGGAAAAGGTGGAAGCCCTCCAATTAAGAGTGAAACAATATGCTTTTATGCATGATGTTATAAAAAAATACTCATCCATTTAAGGGGTTGCTAATTATTTTTTATTGATTTTTAACTTAGGCTTTAGGTGAGATTATGAGTTATTTATTTTAAACTTTGAGTTGTTTAATTTGGTAGAAGATTTATTTTTTCCTAAGAGCCTAATCATCATCTAGGCCATACATCAAGTAAGGAAGAAACTAGGAAAATATGTCATCTTAATGCATAAGCTAAACAAAACATCAAACAATTTATAAAGCTAATGCAAAAGAATAAAAGGCCATTTGTGGTTGGGAACCACTGCACCAAAAAAAACAAATTGGGTTGCCGAGCTTTACCCTTATACAACCTAGATTACAAATGAAGTAATTTACAATCAAGTAAGGAATGCATGTTATGGGAGTCTTCATTCTTCATTTCTTCTTTCTTCTTTCTTCCTTTGGGTCCTTCTTTCTTCTTTCTTCTTCGGTTCCTTCCTTTGGATGGTTGGAATGTGGATATTCCAAAGGCTTTACATGGTACATAAGATGAGATCTTATGACCAATTCTCATCCTCATCCCCCATAACAATTATTCCAAAAATCTTAATTGTAAAAAATTACATAAAATGGAAAAGTAAATCTAACTAACACTTGCAAAATAGAGATTAGCTAAATAAACCATACAAATCCTAATCATGTATGTTAGACTTAGCACCTCACACATGAATAGCCAAGTCCACCTGGCCTACTAGATTATGCTTGGGAGTATAAACACTTGCACAACAAAAGAAGTTATATTTTTGTTATAACGCCCCTTAAGCACAATCCCCTGCAGAAAATAATGATTAGACTAAATTATCCTACCATTCATTCTACGCACATTCACCCTAATATCCAGACTAAAACAAAACTTCACAAAACAAAAGCAAACATCAAACCATGCACCACACTAACCTAAATCTAGAAGTGGGTACTTAGTCTAATGTGTGTGCTTTAGAAGGTTTGTGTGGTATGTTTAGCTATGGATTTAAGGTTTGGATTTTTTAAGTGTGAAGATGTTCAACTTAGATGGGTGGTTTCATTTAAGTGTTTAGTTGATTTAGATTGATTATTATTTGATGATTTTTGTTTGGTTTAGATGAACCTACTTAATTACTAAAGGTTATAAAGAGAGGGAAAAGAGAGAGAACATCTCTTTCCTTTCCTACCTAAGTAACTTCTAAAGTAGATTCATGTTTGATTTTATTTAGTGAATGTTTTATTATGTTTTTAATTAATCCTAAGTTTAGATCAACTCTAAACAAACCTATTCAAAAAGAAAGGCAATTTAAGATTAAGTAAAGTGAATTAATATCACAAAACACACATCACTTCATTTCTTTCCCGTAATGTATAACATGCATATGAATGA
This sequence comes from Cymbidium sinense, assembly GCA_021442155.1. Classification (NCBI taxonomy): domain Eukaryota; kingdom Viridiplantae; phylum Streptophyta; class Magnoliopsida; order Asparagales; family Orchidaceae; genus Cymbidium; species Cymbidium sinense. The sequence goes on from JAKCPB010000662.1 coordinate 89,350, forward strand.
ATCCTAAGCATATCTATACATAAAAATAAAAATGTTTAGCACACTTTAAGATGAATGCTAAGTAAGTTACTTAAGAAAATTTGAATGCTTTATGAAGCATGCTTTTTTATTAAGTAGAAAAGAGGTTTTCCTATCCATTTTTCACATGTACACATGTATGTATGAAAGGCATAAGTGAGTACAATGCCATTGTTAGCACCAAGGGTGTAAGGTACAAGACCTACTTAGGGCTACTTAAAGCCTTGCAAGTTGTCAGGAATATACCACTTTCCTTAAATACAAGCATATATGCAAAAGAAATGAGTGGATGCAAAAGTTTGTATTTGTTTGTTTGATTTGTTTATGCAATTTATATGTTTAAGTATGGATGTCCTTCTTTAGATAATAGCATAAGAATGAATAGGAATGGAGTTATGCAAGTGTTATGTTCTTTTCAAGTGAACTATACACTTTGCCAAATCTATTCAAAACTATGCTAAAAGAAAGAGAAGGAAAAGTACACATTATGCATCTTCATATTTATATCCACATGCAAGCTTATAAATAATTATAAGGAGCACACTTTCAGTTTTGGATGTTTGATTTATAGATTTTGAAAATAGTTTTGGATTTAGTAGTGATAATACCCATTCATATTTTACTTTAGCCAAAACATGCAAGTTGACATAAAGAAAATATCTCATTTTAATTTAATTTTAGAAAACATGAATGCATGAAATTCATATGACATACACATTTAGCATGTTAGGAAAGAACTAAAGTGATGAAAGCAAGTAAATACATTCACCCTAATTAATTCCTAATGGAAATCTTATGAAATAAGAAAGTTTAAAGCAAATCAAGTTATTTTTAAATAAGGTTTGATTTTGTTTTGAGTTTGATTTAATTTGAGAAATCGTGAGTTTGTTGCTCTTAACCCATTCCACATATGTTTGTTGATTTAGTTTGTTCTTAGGATTATTAGATGATTTTTTATATGTTGCTTAGGTTAAGGTATGAATTAAGTGTGTTAATTATCTCTTACCTATCCACCTTAGCATACTTAATCAAATAATTATGAGCCAATGATATGACATAAAACCATATAAAGAATTTTAATCAACCCAAGGAAAGAAAGGTACCTAATGCAATTGGCTCTTGATTAATGATTAATTAAACTAAGGGGTTTAATTTAAGTACTTTCATAACCCCTCTCACACATGTGAGTGGGATTTTGATTTCCTTAATGTACTTAGGCTCTTGAACACCTAAGCATCTACCCAAGATAGATTAGTTAAGTTCTAGAAAGTTTTAAAATTTTATGAGATTAATTAAGGGGTAATTGAATTAACCCTTAATTAAGGTTGGATTAAGGAAAGAATGGGGGTTTAAGGCATATCTTAAGGAAAGTATCCCAAAATTATTTTGTAAATATGTTATTCACTTATTAAAAACTTAATTGACTCAATCAGAGGGATAGACCACTAATTATACCCTTAATTAAGCTTAATTACATTAAGGGAGTGATTAAGGAATGAAGCAATTCCTTTAGTTAAACCACCAATAAATCTCAAGAAAATTAGGAGAGGTAGAGGTCATCACACTAATTATGCACAAGAAGTTTGAGATTAATCAGTAGAGTAATTAAAGGGTAATTAGCAAAATAACATTCCCAATAAAACCCAAATCTGGAGAAAACCAATGTTTAAAATCCATTAAAATAATTTTTAGAATATTTTATATTCAATTACCTATCCAATGCAATTTATTTCATATTTTTTTTTATTTTTCTAGGCTTATATATGAATTTAGGAATTTTCCATGATTAATTAGGTGATTTAATAGCCTAATTAAATGTTTAATCCCATCGGCACCATGTGGACCGCTGATGAGGCATGCGCTTTCCACATGGCATGGCAAGATTCAATATTAAAGTTGTCACATCATAGCACCACGTCAGTGCAGCGGCTCTACACGCTTTCTCCTCACCCTTCTGATCAAGGATCAGATGGTTGAGGTTAAAGTCATGGTTCTAATGGATGAAACATGGGATCCTATGTGTCTTAATCACGACCATCCATCCAAAATGCATGGATGGATGGCCTATGATCCTTCCCTATATTTCCTTGTGGGAGAGGACATCCGTCCATATTCTAGGGGATGATCTGAGCTCGATTGAGCTCGGATTGATCCCAAAACTTACCCACACCATATAAGCATAAAGGCAAACACATCCAATGGCTAGAATTTCATGGGATGAAAATCCACTTCACAAAGCTCCAAATTATATTGAAATTGTGCCTGGTTTAATGGCTAACCTCACCAGAGGTGATCACCAGCTCTCGATTCCCTTGAAGAAGCTTCGCGTAGTGGAGATGAAGCTTTGTTGAGAGTTTAAGGTCTTGTGATTGGGTAGATCCTTCAAGAGGCCAACTACACCTTGACTTAATTTGAGATCAGTCTTGATCAAGGTAACACCTCCCTTTCCTTTGGAGCTTGGATTATTGCTTGGGATAGTTTGATTGGGGTCCTTGATGAAGCTTGTAAGAGGAATTGGGTTGATTTGAAGTGTGGAGTAAGTTTGATTTTGAGTGGAGCTCCCCTATTTTCAATCTATGAAAACTAAGAAAATGAAAATGGGAATTGCTTGAGAGAGAGGCTGGGAAATGACTTCTCGGCTTCCTCTTACTCAATCGAATTAGGGATTCATGGAATGAATTCAAATTCGGGAGAGTATACATCCTCCTTGAGCAATCAGATGGTCGTGCTTCTCCTTTCCATTTTGATCCAATTGACCACCTTGAGTGGGTATGTTAGACCATTTAGGGTGTCCCTTACAATCTTTGGCAGGAGTGGAGTAGAGCTTGCATGTGCTTAAATCAAGTGGAGGAGGGATTCCATGTCCTTAATTTCATGCAAGTGGTCAATTTTAGCCTTAGGCTAGGTTGGGCTAAACCAAACCCATTGGGTTGGGTGCACCACACTCTTAATGTTCACTTGATCCACTAAGAGGGTGCCAAGTGGTTATGGAGAGGATTTGACCATATTCCAAGTGGATTTGGCCAAAATTTACCCTTTGACCTAGGAGTAAAAAGGTCATTTGACCTTTATTAAAATTTGAATATGTTTAGTATATTTGAAAAATGGGTTAGGCCAAGTTTCAATGAATTTGGAGTTGGTTTGATGTGATTTGGCTCATGTTGACCCATTTTGGTCAAATTGGGTCAACTTGGGTCAAGTTGACCAATTGGTCAAATTGGTCAAACTAAGGGTTGGGTCAAGTTTATATGACCATTTGAAATGTTTTGGTGGCTTTGGTTTGATTTAATTTGATTTAGGTTTGAATTTGGTTCAATTTAGTTCATTTAGGTCAAATGGGTCAAGTTGACCAATTTGACCCATTTGACTTATTTGGGTTAGATCATGGATTGGTTCATGTTTTATTGGTCATCTGAAATGGATTGGTATCTTTATTTCCAATCAATTTGGTTTATATTTGAGTTTGGCCCAATTTGACCTTTTAGGTCAAGTTGGGTTCATGATTAATTGGGCTAGGTTAGGTCAGTTTGAGGCTTTGGTCAAGTTCAACAAGTGATTTGGAATGAACTTGACCCATTGGTTTCAATCAATTTGGCTTAGATCATGTTTTGACACATTTTGACTTTTAGGTCAAGTTGGGTCAACTTGGGTCAAGTAGCCAATTGGGCTAGGTTAGGCTCAAATGTTGACTTGGTCAAGTTCAAACATTGATCATGAATGAGTTTTGATCAATGGTTTCAATCAATTTGTCATATAATGGATTTTTGGCTATGTTTAGTTTCATTTTGGCTAAGTGTTGACTTCATCAACCCTATGTTTGACTTGGTTTGACCCAATTTAAGTGATTGATCATCTCATTATGATTGTCGACCATGATGAGAGGCTTAGATGGGCTTAGTTCAATCCAATTTGGTTAGGATTAGAATTTGGCTCATAAGGGGTACTTTAGATCACTTTGGGTCAAGTGAGCCTAAGTGGGTCAAATGGCTTGGTCAAAGCTTGATTTGAGTTTGATTGAACTCACATATGGACTTATGATTGAAATATAATTCCATTTGTAAGAGATTTGAAGTCAAATGGGTTTTGATTCATTTGACAATTTCAAGTTCAAAGGGTGAACATGAGTTTGATTTGAGTTTGATTTTTGAATTGAGTTTTGGTTAAGTGATTGAAGTTTGTATTTATATTTGGATTCATGATTGAAGGATTGATTGAATCATGAAGAAAAATCAAGAGTTTGGCTTGATTTGAAATTGATTTGGCTAAGTTCAAGAGTTTGACTTGAAAGGCTTATGTTGAATTTTGATTGAATTTGAGTTTGATTTTTGGAGTTGGTTTTGGTTGTTTGAATTTATATTTCATTTATATATGTGAATATAAATGAGAATATAAATGGTTATGAGAAAATTTCATGAATTTGAAGTGATTTGAACTTGATTTGGGCTAAGTCCTTAAGAGAGAATCAAAGGGACTTGGGAAAGATTTTTAGAATTTGGATTTGATTTTGGAATTTAGTTTGATTTATTTGAATTTACATTTCTTTTATATATGTGAGTATAAATAAGAATATAAATGGGTTATGAGAAAATTTCATGAATTTGAAGTGTTTTGGGTTTGATTTGGGCTAAGTCCTTAAGAGGGAATCAAAGGACTTGGTAAATATTTATAGAATTTCAATTATGGGCTTAAATCATTTGGAATTGATCATTGATTTCAATCATTTGGAATTGATTTTAGTTTGGGTGAAATCAATCAAGTTGGAATTGATTTAGGTTTGGAGAAAATCAATTAAGCTGAATTGATTTGAGTTTGAAATGAAGGAAGGAAGTGAGGAATGTGGTTCAAGCTATAGGGTAGCCAAATTTTCCTACACCCCTAAGGCATGACCTATTCTTATGGCTAACTTTTCTAAGTCTCTAAAGCTAGGTTGAGTGTCCACCTAATCACTAGATGTGTCTTAAGACTAAGGAACTCCTAAAGTCTAAGAGAAGTCCTATGTCTAAGATGGAGGGGTTGAGAGCTCATTCTAAAAATGAGGTGAGTAGTGTGTAACCCCAATGGTCATTTTGCTTTGGAGGATGCAAGTCTGCTACGCTTTCCTTTCTTACTTGGCCACTACACACTGACAAGCACCTTGTTAGTTTGGTAGGTATAATGCATGGTAAGCTACTTCATGTTGGCTTTGTTTAAGAGGATGTGAGTCCCTTCACTTTCTTCTTGTATTAGCTTTTTATACCTTGTGGGTAGTATATTTGAAGTTTAGGATAAGTCCCCAGTGGCTCCTTCCCTCCGCTTTAAGTCCGGGTCCGATCCTTCCTCGGCTACCGCAGTAGTCACTTAGGTTAGATAGTATTCGCCAATGATGACTATCCGATGTCATTCCACTTTGAAAGTTGTAAGCTTACATGCTTTCCTTTGATCATTACACCGGCACCTTAGGTTGGTTCATTCTTACTATGCTAATGGATACGCCACTCATGCTGACGGATACACCTTAGGTTGGTTGGTTCTCACACCTTAGGATACACCACTCATGGCAGATGTAAGTTTGTTATGCTTTCTCTTTGAGTTGGCCACCATACACCTATAGGCTTTCTTTTCAAGGACACAGGATAATGCCTCTAGCAACACCTCCCCTGTGGGCACTATATTTGGATCACATCCTTTGTGACCCCATTTAGACACTACATGGGTTACTATCGGATTGGGCTTCCCTTTCTAATAACCCACGTGGTTGGAGAATCTATCCCATGGATGTGCAAATTCTCCCTTGGTCCGATAAATCAGATAGGTCAAGGCTCTTTCAATGTGGTCCCTCTCACATTAGGTCCATGTAAACATATAAACAAAATATATAATCACTTGTGGATTATGAGGACACCCATAGAAATGTTTTCCCAAGCAAGCATCCTATCTTTAGGTGTCGAAACTCCCTTGGAATCACCTCTCGAGTTGATATAAGTCCATAGTGGCATTCAATCAGTAGTCACCCCTAAGTCGGGTTTGATTTGCTGTGCTACCAACCGGTCACCCCAGTGGTTGTTCCCCACTTTAAAAGATGTAAGTCTACTACGCCTTCTTCTTAGCACAGCTGTTGCACACAGATAGGCAACCCCTTAGGTTATTTAGCTCTACCCCATGACTAGTAGACTATCCCTTTGGATTTGTAAATTTGAGATAGGATAAGTCCGATATAGCCCCTTCTCAGTGGGTCCATCGCACACCGACATGGTCCATAAATTAAATCTATCAACTTTGATCGAGCTCACATCCCCAGTAGATATGCCCTTAATTCAAAATCAAACTAAGCCAAACAAACCAAATCAAATCACATGAAATTAAGATAAAATTAATCTTGACTACTTTTGAGTTGACATAAGTCAGCATTCACTTAGTTGTTTCCTAGGTCGTTGATTTTATGCATCCAACAAGTCACTCGAGCCATTGTTCCTCACTTTTGAAGATGTAAGTCTGCTATGCCTTCTTCCTAGCATAGCCATTGCACACTAACAGGCAACCCCTTAGGTTGGTTAGCTCTACCCCACAGCCGGTAGACTATCCCTTTGGATTTAAAAAAGTGAAGTCAAGGGATATAGCCCTTCTCTGGGTCCATCACATAAGGTCCTTACATTAACTCATTAAATTAAACCCAATCTAATTTTTCCGTGGAGTTAAATCACACCCTTCTCCTAGTGAAGCCCCAAATCATATATAAACAAGTCAAGCAAATAAATCAAATTCAAAACCAACCAATGGAGCAAAATTAAACCAACTCCCAGTAGAGTCTAAATCAAAGAAATATCCAAACTCTTATTCCCAATGAATACATCCCCAATCAAATCTATGAAATCAAACTCAATTGCCTCCTGGATAGCCTGAACCTGCTTCCCTAGTAGAAGGTTCAAATACCCGATCCCCAGTATACTCTAGCCCATATCTCTCGTAAATATGCCTCCACATCAATTAAAATAAATCAAATTAATGTCAATTCGATCTTAATTCCTGGTGGATTATAGATTATTATCCACATTGGATCTTCTTTCCATAAATCATATATTCAAATCAAATTCAAACCTTGTCCTAGTAGATTTTCTTCTTCTATCCCCTTGACATAGACCCCTGTCATGTCAATGTGTGTGATCCCCTAGCGGATCTCCCTCCATGTCCTTGACATGGAATTCTCATCAAATCTTATTTCTTCTCTTATGCACACCTTTAATATTTCAACCAAAAGCATAACTATGTATTCATTCAAATTACATCATCTTAACATTGTAATCAATATTTTATGATATGTGATGGTGCAAGCTCAAACTAACTATACAATATCATGCTAAACATATTATAGTGTGAATTAACACATTACATTATATTATAATATGTGATGTTCTATTATAATTTGCTATAATATAATATATTGTCTAACATTACACCTCATTAGAATCACTTAAAAGGAACAAATAACAAAATTTTCTCAAAATATGAATAATGTTCATTTTGGATGTAAAATTATTATTTTTCTATTAGAAATCATACAAAATAGCATAATTTTGGTATTGCTTCTTGGTGTGTGCAATGAATTTGGCCAAATTCTTCCATCTCAACCTTCAAATTAATATTTTTGTGAGTTTTTACCCAATGTATTATAGCAAAAGTAAAACATACTAAAATGTACAATAACATTTAGTAACACACCACCACATTCATATATATATGAAGTTATATTGCTATGTACATTATATTTTAATATGCTTTCATATAATATATTATCTTACATTACACCTTAAAATGAATCATTTTAAGCAAAAAAATTTATAAAATTTGGTTGAAAATGAACATTTATTTTGGATGCAAAATTCCATTATTTTAATTAAATGACACACCATAGCACACCCCAATGATGTTCCCTAAAGCTTACCTTAAATTTAGCCAAATCCCATCATCTCACCTATAAATCTATTTTTATGAATTATACCTACAAACTCTACATCATACTATAACAAACTAAAATATGCTATAATGCATGATAGTATGTAATACATAATAGTATGCTATAATGCATGATGCTACACTATGTTATGGCATCCTATATTATAATACACTATAACATATTATATTATATTATATTGCATATCACATCGCAAGGGATTGCTTAAGATAAAAATCATAAAATTAGTCTAAATAATAAAAAACTATATATTTTAGTCATTATCACTTACATACTTTAAATTTAAATAATATATTATGATGCCATGCTCTACCTATTATGAATTTGGCCAAATTCCATCATTTTAAAGTCTAAATTAACATTTTTATAAATAATGCTAGTGTAGGTCCGACTGCATGATTGCAAAATACTAAAATAATTTAAAATACACAGAATAATATATTATGATATATGAGGCTATAGTATGCTACAACATATAATATTTATTTTGAACATAAATTCTTACTTTTTAAACTACAAGTGGAGTAGCACACCTTTGGTGCTACAACCTAATTCCCACTTCAAATTTAGCAAATTTCATCATCGATTTATTAAATCAATATTTTTATGATTTATATTAATATAGACTATAACACAATACCATAATAGACGAAAACATTTCAAAACATCTTATAACAATCAAAACCACATCACTACATGCTCAAATATATGATGCTACATTATACTATAATAAATGGTAATATAACTTAATTTAGGGATAAGGTTTAGGGTATTCAAATCTCTAATAGTCAAGGGAAAGTCTCTTGAAGACATTTTCTTTAGCTACCATAACTATATTAGGATTAGGTCATTCTTTAGATCTACTCTAATGACATCTTTATTCAAGGTTTAGGGTTTAGGTTTAGGTTAGGGTTTTGGATAGTTTAGGGTTTAGGGGTTTAGGATTTAGGGTTTAGTTTAGGGTTTGGGGTGGTTTAGATTTAGGGTTTTAGAGTTTTAGGATTTAGGGTTTAGGATTTAGGGTTTAGGGTTTAGGGTTGGTTTAGGGTTTAGGGTTTAGGGTTCAGTGTTTAGTGTTTATGGTTTTTAGGATTTTGGGTTTAGGGTTTAGGGTTTATGTTTAGGTTTAGGTTTAAGTTTTAGTTTAGGATTTAGGGTTTAGGTTTATGGTTTTAATAGAGAAAAAATTCATATTCAACATTTCTTCTTTTCAATTTCATCAACCAAGTAGCACCTCAAGTTTTCTAAAACACAAGAGATGACATGGATAGAAATTGAACACCCATAGAGAAAATCAAAAACCTTAGATAAGTAGAACTATCTCTATTGTAAAGACACAATTCCATAAGCAGCAGATTGGATCAGCCATTCTTCAGTCTCTCTAGTTCCCATTAGAACCACTCCCTCCTCTCGAGTAGCAAAATACACCATCATATCCCCGATCTCTCCCTCCTCCACCACAATATCTATAACCTTCATTGCTCCTACCACCTCCATAACCACCACTGCTTTGACCACCACCTCCATATCCACTAGCACCTCCAGATCCACCCACCACCACTATGATAACTACCACCTCTACCTTCGCCTCCACTACCAGATCTAGACTGAGCCTAGTTGATGGTGATGTTCTTGCCATCAAGGTTCTGCACATTTAGTTTAGGGTTAGTTTAGGGTTTAGGGTTTAGGGTTAGTTTAGGGTTTAAGGTTAGTTTAGGGTTTAGGGTTTAGGGTTAGTTTAATATTTAAGGTTTGGGGTTTAGGGTTTAGGGTTGTAGTTTTTAGCATTTAAGGTTTAGGGTTTAAAGTTTAGGATTTAGGGTTTAAGATTTTAGGGTTTAGGGTTTAGGGTTTATGGTTTATGGTTTATGGTTTAGGGTTTACGATTTAGGGTTTAGGGTTTAAAGTTTTAGGGTTTGGGGTTTAAAATTTAGGGTTAGTTTTAGGGTTTAGGGTTTAGGGTTTAGGATTTAAGGTTTAAGTTATTTTTTAAACAAAATGGTAGGTTCTGGTTTATTTAGTTTATTTTTTATTTATCTGAGTTTATTTTAATTTTAATTTTTATTTAGGTTTATTTTTTATTTTTATTTAGTTTAGTTTATTTATTTTATTTTATTTTTTAAGTTTAAGGTTATTTTTAATTGAGTTTTATTTTTATTTTTTAGGTTTAGGTTTTATTTTTTATTTTTAGGTTTAGGTTTAGGTTTTATTTTATTTTTTTTAGGTTCAAGTTTTAGGTTTTTAGTTTAAGTTTATTTTTAGGTTTTATTTTTTAGTTAAGGTTTAGGTTTAGTTTTAGTTTATTTTATTTAATTTAGTTTTGGTTTAGGTTTAGTTTATTTTAGTTTTAGGTTTAGGCTTTATTTATTTTAGTTTAGGTTTAGGTTTATTTTATTTTTATTTTAGGTTTAGGTTTTATTTTAGTTTAGGGTTTAGGTTTTATTTATTATTTATTTTAAGGTTTATTTTCTAGGTTTAGGTTTTAATTTAGATTTTATTTTATTTTATTTTAGGTTTATTTTATTTTATTTTAGGTTTGTTTTTATTTTATTTAGATTTTTTATTTTTTAGTTTAGTTTAGGTTTTTATTTATTTAATTTTAGTTTAGTTTTTATTTTTTATTTTATTTTAATTTTAGTTAAGGTTTAGGTTTAGGTTTAGGTTTTAGTTTATGTTTTTATTTTATTATTTTATTTTGGTTTAAGTTTTTTTATTTATTTTATTTTTAGGTTTAGGTTTTTAGCTTTTTAGGGTTTAGGGTTTAGGGTTTATGGTTTAAAGCTAGTTTAGGGTTTAGGATTTAGGGTTTAGGATTTGGGGTTTAGGGTTTTGGGTTTAAGATTTAGGTTTTAGGTTTAGGGTTTAAGTTTTATTTTAGGGTTTAGGGTTTTAGATTTTTTTTAAGAGAGAACAAATTTAAATTCAACATTTATTCTATTCGATTTCATCAACCAAGAAGTTTTTCTATGACACAAGCGACATAGATAAAAATGAGCACCCATAGAGTCAAAACCCCAGATAAGTTGAACTATCTCTACTATAAAGACACAATTCCATAAGCGAGATCGCCATTCTTGGTTTCTTTAGTTCCCCATGAACCACCCCCTCTTGAGTAGCGAGAATCCTTCATCATATCCGATCTCTTGTCTCTACCACCACCATGTAACCTCATCACTCATCGCCTCCATAACCACCACTTCTCGACCACCACCTCCAGATCCCCATGTGTTAAGCCACCTCGCCTTCACCTCCACCACCCGGATCTAGGCTAGTTGATGGTGATGTTCCTGCCGTCAAGGTTCTACACATTCTTAGGGTTTAGGGTTAGTTTAGGGTTTTTTAGGGAAATAAGGGAAATTTTATTACCACAAAGAAAAGGTACAAAGTCCTTAGAGGGGCAAAATCTCTAAGCTAATGCTCAAAGAGCTACAAAGGTCCTAAAAGATAAGCCCCTAACTATTACAATAGTTAAGGAAAGCAAAAGGAAAGCAAAATAATCAATAAATGAAAATCCATGTAACAAACTCCATCGATCCTTTTGAAACTAGCATGATCCACCATGAGTAGTCTCCAAACACTGTAAAGAGATAAAATGCTTTTAATAGGATGAGTACAATTAATCAAGTAATTAATCAAGCATAAAGAGTGAGAGTAGATAAAATGAATAAGATAAAGAAAAGGCTCATGCTCAATTACAATCATTTCAAGGAGCAACACTATATCTAAGCATCCAAATTTCAGGTGAAGGGTTATAATTACATATAGCGCTACCAGTCAAAAGAAGAAAGAGTGGAAAACATTGAAACCATCAATTCCAGCATACCTCTTGTAGCACTTTTTCCAAGGACAATCATTACGCTAGCCAGTAAAATCCTCCAAAAAGCAAAAATAGCCTTCAAACACCCAGTAATTAGAGATATCAAGCTCAATATGATAGATACAAAGGTAATCCACTAGCGGCAAACTAAGCACCACCAAAGCCACCACCAGAATGGATAACAAAATCAATAGGAGAAAACCTCATAATATGAGAAAAGCACTAAGAGACAATCCAATGGAAAAAGAAAACACATAAGTGGTAGGATCCTCCATCAAAAGGATGGGAAAAAAGCCAATAACAATAAAACCCAGTCTAACAATAATTATAATAGCAAGAGGAGTGGGCAGCAAGGCTGCCAAGGAGGAAACCAAAAGAAGAGAGTCATATAAAGATAAGTAGCAGTTTCCAGACATCACCAAAGGAGCAAAAAAAAATTTTGCCAAAATAAACACTCCATCAACTAGCCCAAGAATAGCCAATCCAAATAGCCAGCCAAGAAAGAGTCAACAAACCACCTCAATAGTAATAGATCCAAATCATCAATATAAAGTCCAACAAATGTCATCAAGCCACAAACAATGAAGATATTTAGGGAGATAGAAACAGACAGTAGCTGCTAATCCCAATCAAAGGAAAGGAAAATCCAATCCATAAAGTTAGAGACAATGACAATGATAGAATAATAAGAAGCCTAGTACAAAAATAAGCCAAGCGAGAAAATAATATAATAGTGACCCAACACAACCACCATCACCCAAGGACAAATAATAGCCATCCAATAGTCATTAGCCAGCCACTTCAGAACAAAACCCATAACCAAAACCTCAATAATACAGGAGGAGGACCAACCCATAACCAGAGGATATAATAAACCAGAGACATCCATCCTCAAAACAAACCAAAGAAGAAACAAAATAAGGGAAAAGGGCTGCAAAAAATAGTTCTCCAAGCAACTACAAAGTAGCAAACATCTCACAAAGTCACCCAACCCAACATAATAGTATAAGTAGTATCCATAAAAACACTTCTTCCAAAACCACTATCTGATGAGCAATTCCCACCCAAGAATCCCACACCCCAAATAACAGAAGCAGGGGGGAAGGCATCAACTCATGAGAAAAGGGGCAGCCAAAAGCACTTGGAAGAATTACCCTAAATAGTAAGAAACAAGTAGGCGACGGGCCATCCAGCCACAAAGCAACCACCCTAGAAAAACTAATAAAATAATCACCAAAAAAGAGAACCAGAACCAAAGGTAGATAATAAATTCAGAAAGAATAACACAACCCAGGTAGGGATAATACCCACATCCATAGTTCACTAGCAACCTACCAACTCGCAAACCCAAACCACACAAATTAGGCTGTAGAAAAACCAAACCATTAAATAACCAAAGCTAAAAAAAACCACACAAGAGAATAATAAAGCCAAGGAGAAAACCCTGCCCATCACCAAAACAACATAATTCCACCATAACAAGGAGCAAACAGGAAGAGATAACCATAACAAGTAGAAGACAGGTAAACAACCTCCACTTGCTGCAAACCCGACTTCCACCAGAAATGGAACAAAATAAACTAGAAACCAAAAACTATAGCAAAAAACCAAAGGAATGAATAATAACCCCAACCAATCCAAATAATAGGAAGAATTCATACTAGAGAACAAAATTAGGTTTAGGTGAAGAGAAAACTCAAATTCAAACCAAGAGAGAAATATCCAAAACCAAAAAAACCATCCACAGAGTAATCAAAACCACAAGAAGGAAGGAAGGAAAGCTTCTAAGATAAGGCAACCAGTTTATCTAGATTAATAAGACCCTTAATAAAAAAAGGAAGATCTTCATTAGAAAACATTTGCAAATTAGAAGAATTGGCCCCTAAGTTGGCAAGAAAATTAGCACAAGAATTGCCTTCTCTATAGATACAAGAAATTTAAAATCTAGATTAGCAAGAAGACTCCTAGTATGATTAAGCAAATAAACACTTCAGCATTGCCATGGAAGTCAAACTTAAGTAAATCTAAAGAAGGAGAGCATCAACTTCAACCCAGAACTTAGAAAAACCTCTTTGTAAATAAATGGAAATGGCATGATGAATGCCTTTAAGTTCAGTAAATAAAATAGAACAAGGATCTAAAGGGGCAGCAAAAGCAGAAATTACCTTGCCACCATAATCTCTCAAAATCCCACCACAACCATAACAACCATTAGAGATCAAGCCATTAGTGTTAACCTTGATGCAATTATGATTAGGTTTAATCCAATGGATAACTTTTTGGTTGGAAGAAACATTACAAGTATGAAGGTTAATCCCAAATTTCAAGGCCTCAGACTAGTAGCCTTTAAAATTGGAGTAAGTAAGAAGATTGGCTTTAAAAAGAGACAAAATTTTATATTTGGATCTAGCAATGATACAATTATAATTCATAGGAATATGGTGCTTTGAATCATTTTTATCCATCCAAATATACCAAAGAATAATAATAGCTAAGATAATTTTAACATGACCCTTAGAAGTATGAGAGAAACATGCTTCAAGAAGTTGCATAATAGAAAGTGAGCCATTAAAATGGAAGGTATTAAAAACATTATCATACCGGTTCCACAATCTAGCATAATAGGGCCATTCAAAAACATGATCACACTATCAATGTGATAAAGTGACATTTAGGGGAGGTGGAATCCTTTTTTAAAGAGTAGCATCCATAGGGATATAATGCTTAAGAATGCATCAAGTTAAGACCGAAAATGAACTGGAGACACTATTATTCTAGATTTTGGTAAAAACCAAGGAATCTTGATATTTAAGTTTGATAAATTACCAAACATCCTTAGAAATAAAATCTCCAAAAGAAGAGATTTTGAAAAGAATTTGGTCTAGTTCATTAGGGTGAAGGCAAATTTTGAGAAATTTTTCAATGATCACATTTGGGACAAGGTTATTCAATTGAGTCACATCCCAATTATTATTAATAAGTAACTGATGAACCTTAAGCACCCTAATAGAATGAGTATTAAGAAGGGAATCAGTAGAGCCCTGACCAAGCTAGTTGCCTTGCCAAAAAAAAGGAGAAACCAGAATTGATACCCCAAGAAATTAAATTCTCAGCACTCCATTTGATGCTATAAATCTTTCTCCATACAGGAGAATCCCTAGATTTGAAAACACAAATGAGGGAGGTGTTTTCCCGACAATATTTAGCATACATAAAACTAATAGCTATCTTTATTTCTAAAGTTCCACCACATTTTATAGGAAAAATAATTAATAGAATCCTCTAAGGTTTTGCAACCCAAAAAACCTTCATTATTGGTACCACAATAGTTATGCCAGCTAGCCCAATGTAATCTTTGGGTAGATCTATTAGACCCTCAAAAAAATTTGTTAAAAAGTTTATTAATCTTTTAAATAATATAACGAGTATGTAAAATAGTAGACAAGAGATACATAGGGAAAGAGCAAAGGGTACTTTTGATCAGGATAACTCTAACACCAAAGGAGAGTAAATGAAATTCCCTAGAAGGGATTTTCTTATTAATTTTTTGAATAACTTCATCAAATAAAGAAGATCTTTTCATGCCTCTATATAAGGGAGTCCTCAGGTATTTGATAAAGAGATTTTGATGAGAGAAGCCCATAATATTCCTGATAACATTGATCTTAGATAAGGAGATAGAAGAGCTAGTAATAAGACAACTTTTATCATGATTAATATTCAAGCAACTCTCCCTACCAAAGTGTTTTAAGAACTTACATAATTTTTTAATGTAATGAGTCGAGGCATTACAAAATAAAATAAAATCATCAGCAAAACTAAGATGAGAAATGGAAAACCCATCAGTGGTTCTGTAGAACATGTGAGGCATTCTACTAAACATATGCTCAAGACATCTAAAGAGATATTCCACAATAATAAAGAAAACTATAGGAGAAAGAAGGTCACCTTGCCTTAACCTATGAGAGGAGGAGAAAAATCCATTCACTTCACCATTAAAATAATAGAAAACCAAGAGTTCTCAATCCCATTCTTAATTAAAGTAATAACTTGATTAGAAAACCCAAATAAAGCTAGAATTTTATAAAAGAAAACCCAACCAATATTATCGTAGGCTTTTGAAATGTCAAGCTTCAAAATTAGGTTACCACCTCGAACTTTGGCATTTGAATGATGAATCATCTCTTGGGCTAATAGAAAATTATCAGTAATGGATCTCCCTTTAACAAAACCAATTTGATTGGGGGATATAATTTTAGGGAGCAAGATACTCAATCTTTTAGCAAAAGCTATTCATTCGAGCATCTCTCTCCTACTATTTTGGTGCTCTAGCAATTTCATTTCCCTTGAGGTGCATCCCCTTTGGGGTTTTTTATGGCAAATCATTTGCTTCCAATTAGTGGGCTCGATGGCATTTATTTACTTTCGCACCATCTATTGATTATGGCTGTAATTTTTGCTTCCCCATTGTGAAATCCTATTAATATGGCTACTCTTGCTATGGATTTAGGCTCTATGGCAGTTTTTGGCATGAATCCATCACTGGCTTTGAAATCATTCAAGGATATTCTTGCTGGTAAGGCTAATTGTGCTAGTGAGTCTCTCAAACTTATTTCAACTTTCTTTCAGGGTATGCCCAAAATAATGTGTTCTGATCTAGTTGTGGAAAGGCTTACAAAAGCCATTTGAATTTATGTTGGTGGGTATGTTTGCTTTATGTCATCCTACTTTAGAGAATATTCATTCTTTCTTCCATAGCTTGAAGCTTTCTGGAATTTTTTTAGTTGGATTGATTGATTACCGTCATTTATTTTTTAGTTTAGGTTAAGGTTTAGTTATAGTTTATTTTCTTTTATTTAGTTTTGGTTTAGGTTTAATTTATTTTAGGCTTAGGTTTAGGTTTTACTTATTTTAGTTTAGGTTTAAGTTTATTTTATTTTTATTTTAGGTTTAGGTTTTATTTTAGTTTAGGGTTTAGGTTTTATTTATTATTTATTTTTAAGTTTATTATCTAGGTTTAGTTTTTATTTTATTTTATTTTAGGTTTATTTTATTTTTATTTTAGGTTTAGTTTTTATTTATTTAGGTTTTCTATTTTTTTAATTAGTTTAGGTTTTTATTTATTTTATTTTAGTTTAAATTTTATTTTTTATTTTATTATCTTTTTAGGTTGAGGTTTAGGTTTAGGTTTTAGTTTATGTTTTTATTTTATTTTATTTTATTTTATTTTAGTTTAGCTTTATTATTTATTTTATTTTTAAATTTTATTTAGTTTAGGTTTAGGCATTAAGCTTTTTAGGGTTTAGAGTTTAGGGCTTAAGGTTTAGGGTTTAGGGTTTGGGGTTTACGGTTTAGGGTTTAGGGTTTTTGTTTTAGGTTTAGGGTTTAAGTTTTAGTTTAGGGATTAGGGTTTAGGGTTTTAGTTTTATTTTTTAAGAGAGAACAAATTCAAATTCAACATTTCTTTTTTTTGATTTCATCAACCAAGTAGCACCCTAAATTTTCTAAGACACACATGATGATATAGATCAAAAATGAGCACCCATAGAGTAAATCAAAAATCCTAGATAAGTTGAACCATCTCTACTATAAAGACATAGTTCCATAAGCAGCAGATCAAATCGACCATTTTTTAGTTTCTCTAGTTCCCATTAGAACCACCCCCGCCTCTTGAGTAGCGGGATCCGCAATCATATCTCTGATCTCTCCCTCCGCCACCACCATGGCTATAGCCTCCATTGCTCCTCCCACCTCCACAACCACCTCCTCCATATCCACCAGCACCTCTAGATCCCCCACCACCACTAAGGTAATCACCGCCTCCGCCTTCTCCTCTACCGCCAGATTTAGACTGAGCCTAATTTATGGTAATGTTCCTGTGGTCAAAGTTCAGCCCATTCTTAGGGTTTAGACTTAGTTTAGGGTTTAGGGTTTATGGTTATTTTATGGTTTAGGGTTTTGGGTTAGTTTAGGGTTTAGGGTTTAGGGTTTAGGGTTTGGAGTTTAGGGTTTAATGTTGTAGGTTTTAGGGTTTATGGTTTAGGGTTAGTTTAGGGTTTATGGTTTAGGGTTAGTTTAGGGATTATGGTTTAGGGTTTAGGGTTTTGGGTTATGGTTTAGTGTTGTAGGTTTTAGGGTTAGGGTTTAGGGTATATAGTTTAGGGTTTTAGGGTTTAGGGCATAGGGTTTAGGGTTATAGGGTTTTAGGGTTTAGGGTTTAGGGTTTAGGGTTTAGGGTTTAGGGTTTAGGATTTAGGATTTAGGGTTTAGGGGTTTTTTTTTATAAAATTAATGATTATCGATAGCTTTAGGTTTACTTAGTTAATTTAGTTTATTTTTTTTTTAATTAAGTTTATTTTATTATTTTATTTTGGTTTATTTTTTTGTTTTAATCTAGTTTAGTTTATTTATTTTAAGTTTATTTATTTTAGTTTAGGTATTTTATTTTAGTTTATTTTTTTTTTGGTTTAGGTTTATTTTTTTTTGAGTTTTATTTTTTTAAGGTTTAGGTTTTATTTTTTTTTTATTTTAGGTTTGGTTTAGGTTTTTATTTTATTTTATTTTTGGTTTAGGTTTTAGGTTTTTATTTTAGGTTTATTTTTAGGTTTTATTTTTTCATTTAAGTTTAGGTTTAGGTTTAGTTTTAGATTTTATTTATTTTAGTTTAGTTTATTTTAGTTTTGGTTTAGGTTTATCTTATTTTCTTTATTTTATTTTTATTTTAGGTTTAAGTTTTTTTTTTAGTTTAGGGTTTAGGTTTTACTATTATTATTTTTGAGGTTTTATTTTTATGTTTATTTTATTGGTTTAGATTTTTATTTAGTTTTTAGTTTATTTTATTTTAGGTTTATTATATTTTTATTTTACATTTAGTTTTTATTTTATTTAGGTTTTTTATTCTTAGGTACGTATTGCTTTATTTTTTAGTTTATTTTTTAATTATTTTATTTTAATTTTTTTAATTTTTAATTTTATTTTATTTTTAAGTTTAGGTTTAGGTTTTAGTTTAGATTTTTATTTTTATTTATTTTATTTTATTTTATTTATTTAGGTGTAGATTTTTTTTATTAGGTTTTATTTAGTTTAGGTTTAGGTTTTTAGGATTTTAGGTTTTTAAAGTTTAGGGTTTAATGTTTAGGATTTATGATTTTAGGGTTTAGGGTTTTAGGGTTAGGGTTTAGGGTTTAGGATTTTTTTTTTCGAAACCCCATATAGGGGAATTTTATTGCCACAAAAAGAGGGTTACAAGGTCCTTAAATGGGATAAACTCTAGAACTGCTCGAGCTGTCGACTAGAGAGTAAATCACTATCTAAGTACAACCAAAAGCAAAAGAAAAAAATAAAGCAACAAAAGATACAAATTGATTAACATAAGAAGCCAATGGAAGATTAGGGTCAATGCTCTACAGAATGTGAGAATGCATGACATTATGGAGTAAACCTGCAAGAGGAAAAGAGAGAAGCACCTGCAAAATTGTAGACAGAAAGAAGTTAGAGCAGTTAAGATAATACAGACAAAATAATAACTGAAAATAGTATAATATGAAAATGATAGTAAAGAAGTGTGATAGACAAGTCTCAGGCTCAGTCACACCAAGTTGGGGCAAATGCAAATATGAGCATCAAACTTGACAAGGGTTACATCACAAGAGCTACTACCAAACTAAAGGGGTGAAATCATCACAACCATCATATAACAAACATGTATAGCCAAACCCTAAAACTATTAACTTTATTAGTTTAGTTTAGAAGTTAACATTATTAGAGTTGGAAGAAGTTTAGTTATTTAGTTTTGAAGAAGATATTTTAAGCCTTATTACCGCGAAACATAAGCAAAGTTGTATATAGAGTAAGAAAAGCAAAGAAAGAGCGAATGGATAAGAGGATCCCATGCAAAATAATGTCATCATATTAGGCCCCATGGCATGATAATCCCATCACAAATGAAAGAAAGCCATCATTTTCAAGTCAACCATATTGTTAACTAAATCTACGGGTTTAATGAGACTAGCAAGAAGACCCACCATAGGGAAACAACAGGAAAGGTCAGGAAAAGGTATAAAGCAATAAAGGATCAGAGGTAATACCTTCTGAAAACTAGCCAAGCAAATACAAAAGCATGGTATTAACTCCATCCCAAATGTATATGACAATAATAAATATACCTTGGTAAACTCCCAAGAACAACCTAGGATATTTTAAAAAGAAAAGTCCAATGAATGTAAGTAATGCAGATGTTAACAACCTCCATATTGCGGTTAGAAACCGAAGTGTAAAGGAAGAAAGCATACCCCACCAAATTACCACAGAATTGCAAGTCTATCGAGAAGAGATGGGAATACAATAGCAGATTAGAAGTAAAGGTAAGCCCCCACCACAAATAATTCCAATAAAAGACAATCGAGATAACACCCAAAAGTACTTGCTTAGAAAAGAAACTCAATAGTCCGCTCGGTCATATAGCAAGTCGGCCATAAGTCCATCCATTTAGAGTAAACAAGACATAGGTTAAAATCAAGTAAAGCAAAAGCATAATCATAATGATCTGCACAATTCTAAAAGAACCAAGACAGATAAAACAACAGTTGGAGAGAATAGTTGTAGCCTAGATGTTAATAGCAAAAATAATCAGAAAATCAAAAGGCAAGAAATAGCTAACAACCGCAAAAACTACCTGCTAGATAAAGGACCTTATAATCCAAAAGCCAACAGTGGAAACAAAATTACAATTAATACACCCACCATATAAAACTCCATTAAAAAGCATAGATGTAAAGTAAAAACAAAATGGGTTCAAAAGATAATCAACAGAAAAATACTTCCAGATAAAGATGATTTGGCTAGCAGCAAAACCCACATCCTCAGTAAAGGCAAATTAATAAGCCATTAAGTAAGTCCAAACCTGCAATGAAATAATGAAATTGAACAGGAAATAGCAGTTCCTCTCCTGACAGGTTGGATATATGAGGTTAGCCAAAATAATTAGTAAAACAACTCTAAGAGCACCCTGCTGAACATGATAAGTAACCCCAATAGTAGTTTGCTAGACATAAGACTCAATGAACCAGATTAGCCAACAACCAACAAAGAAAATAACAGCAAGTTGGCCATAAAACCACCCATTCAAAATAGACAATGCATAAGTTAATTCTGATAGAATGACCAAGACTACAACGAGGATGGAAAAATAAAGAGTGAAGTCACATAGCCCAGATGTTAACATCACAAATAGTAATAAAATCGAAAGGCATGAAACAGCCAACAACCACAAAGACAACATAAATATCCTACCAGATAAGGATAATTAGGTTTACAGCTAAGCCCACATCCTCAATAAAGATAAAATGAAAAGCTAATAAGTAAGTCCAATCAGAATGAGATAAAAAAGTAAATGGAAATTGCATTCTCCCGCAGGATGGGTATATGAGGTTAGCCAAAGAAAATAGCAAAACAACTCCAAAAGCACCTTGAACATGATGGACAACCCAGCAAAGATGTCGGACATAAGATTCAATGATCCAGTCAACAACCAAGATAGAAAATAATAGCAAGTTGGCCATAAAACCACCCATTCAAAATATGCATAATGATAAATCCTGATAGATAGGAAGTTGTCCGCCAAGGCTAAACCAAGATGTAAAAAATAGTAGCAGTTTAGAAAGACCATAAACATGTAAAGATTAGCAAAAGCCCTATTGCTAACAAAAAAAATCAAGCAGAAAAGCGAAAGCCACCATGCAGTCAACAACCTCAAGAGAGGCTCAGATAAAAGGCCCAAAAATCCAAACCAACAAAAAACATCACCACATATTACACCCTACATAAGATAAACTTGTAAAGAGCAATGGTACAACATAGTTTATTAAGTGGTTCAAAGAAAAGTCATCTTTGAGATCCATCAAGACACATAATATGAGGCTAGTAGCTAATCCCACAAAGATCGCAATATATTGGAATTCAAGAAATAATTCCAATGAGAAGAAGTTATAATAGCAAGGATATTACAAGATCTCTCCTTATAGGTTGTGGAGGTAAGATTATGGAGCATAGAAGAGGCTACAACATTAATAAGGGGAAGAATATCAGATAAAATAGGGTCAGCCATAAAGTTATACAGAAGTATAGTAGTTAGAAATTGAGACAAGGGTCCTAGAATATAATTCCAGAAAAACGAAAGAAATCTATCCCTGTTGATCAAAAAATACAGCAGAAAATAGAGCATTAAGTAATACATCTCCCTCTAGTAAATAGGAAACATCTTACCAGTAATAGTAAGACCCCAAAAAAGGTTGGGATAATTAGAACAACAGCAGATGCCACATAGCTCGGCAAAGGACCATCAAGGAGTAATAGGATGATGCATCAGCAAATTCCAAAGGAACAACAACACTTTAACAGTAAAAGCAGTAGAAGTAGTAAGCACCTAAGTAAGGTTATGGCAATTAAATCAACAACGCATGCCACATAGATCAACAAATAAGCAACAAGGTATATCAGGATGATGCATCAGCAAATACGAAAGAAACAACAACACTAAGTAGAAAATGATCATGTAGTTAAATAGGTATTGAACTAGGTCAATCCAATAGGTTAGATGAATTTTTGAGATACGGGAGCCCAGTATTGTCCAGATTAACCAAGCCACATAGATGTTTAGAGATTGTTAGTTGATCAAAGAAATTTATTCCATCCAATCTAGCACCTAGATTGGCCAGGTAATCAGCACATGCATTACCCTCACGCCATACATGAGTGATTTTAAAATTGAGTTGGGTAAGGAGAGCTCTAGTTTGCTTGAGAAGATAGTATAATTCTGTATTGCCCATTTTGGTGGAAGTCAAAAGATCAATCAGCAGAAGGGCATCCACCTCAATCCAAATATTGAGCCAACCTTTTGAAGGGCAAATCTCAAGAGCTTTGTACACTGCCATGAGCTCAACAAAGGGAACAGAGCAAGAATTAAGGGGGTAAGCAAAAGCACATAGGACTTTACCATTAAGGTTTCTGAAAATGCCACCACAGCCTGAACCTTTATGAGAGATAGAACCATCAGTGTTAATTTTAATAGTATTAGCATGAGGTTTTACCCAATAGACAATCTTATCATTTTACAAGGTGGTTGATCCCAAGTTAAAACCTAGTTTATTGGCCACAAATTTACAAACTTTGAATTGTTTGTAGTTAATGAGATTGGCATTAAACAAGTCCAATTTTGTTTTAATTCTAGCAATTATCCTCATGTGGTTCATGGGGATCCCACGATATTTGTATCATTTCGTCCATCCATAAACCAAATAAGAGTGATAGCAGTTATGACTTTAATGTGACCTTTAATAGTGTTGTCAAAATAAACTTCAAGAAGTTGATATAAAGTTAAGGAGCCATTGTAAATGAAAATATTAAAGAGGTC
Source organism: Cymbidium sinense (assembly GCA_021442155.1). Classification (NCBI taxonomy): domain Eukaryota; kingdom Viridiplantae; phylum Streptophyta; class Magnoliopsida; order Asparagales; family Orchidaceae; genus Cymbidium; species Cymbidium sinense. The sequence continues at coordinate 112,543 of JAKCPB010000662.1, forward strand.
ATCATACCAAATCCAAAGTTTAGAAGCAATGGCCCCGTAACAAAAAACATGATTCACATTCTCAATGTGAAAGCAAAGATTGACATTTTGAAGGTAATTGAAAACCTTTACCCCACAACAAGGAGTCAACGGGATGAAGTTTTTCAAAATATGCCAAGTAAGAATAGAATAAGTAGGATAGTGTTATTCCAAAGTTTTAAAAATAACACATTGGAAAATCATGAGCTTCTTTAATGTGAATCCAAACATTTTAAAGTTGAAATCACCATTATGTGAAAGCTTAAAAGGATCGATCTTGATTGCTAGGAATGATAGGAATAGTAGTAAGTTTTATTTAAAAGAAAGGAAGGAATATAATCAGTAAGCTTACTATTATTCCACATATTATTCTGCCAGAAAGAGTTCACTTTAATAGTAGCAATGGAATGGGTAGAAAGTAAGTTGTCAATGGACCCACATCCTGTCCGATTATCTTGCCAAAAGAAAGAGGAGCCAGAGTTAATCCCCTAAAAAATTAATGATTCGGCATCCCATTTGATGGAACAAAGTCTTTTCCAAATAGAAGAGTCTCCCACTTTATAGGGGCAAATGAGAGGGTGCTTACCTGCAATAATATGAAATTAGCCCAAAGACTATTGTTACTCCTAAAATTCTACCAAAGTTTATAGGAAAAGGTAGTGATAGATTCTTTGATTGGCTTACAACCAAGACCACCTTCAGATAGAGTGCCACAAGTTTTATACTATGAGGTCGAGTGCATTCTTTTAGAGGAGTTATTAGAGCCCCAGAAAAATTTGTTAAGGAGGCACTCAATTCTATTAATGATAGAATTGGTCGGCACAATGGTTTGAATGAGGTATAAAGGCATGGAGTTGAGGGTGCTCTTAATCAAAGTGAGCCTACCACCGAAAGAGAGTAAATGGAATTCCCAAATAGAAATTTTATTAGAAATTTTTGATTAGCTCATCAAAAGATGATCTTTTCGACCTTTAAAAAAGTGGAGCACCAAGATAATTAATATGAAGTTATTGTTAAAATTAGTAATTCTCAAGATTTAGTTGATCCTATTACTAGGGATTTTAGAGGAAGGAATGAAACAATATTTTCCTTCATTTAGAAAGTGGCCACTTTCATTGGCAAATTTAGTTAAAAGGTTCTTAATAGTTTTAATGTGCAGAATAGAGGCATTGCTAAAGATTATAAAGTCATCAGCAAAACTAAGATGAGAAACAGGAAGGCCACCTTGAGTTCTAAAAAATATGTTAGATTTTTGTAGAAAAGATCATTCGTTCCTCAAAGGTATTCAACAAAGAATAATAAAAAAGAGAGGGTGAAAGGGGATCTCCTTGTCTCAAGCCATGCATCAAAGTAAAGAAACCAAGGGACTCACCATTCATGATAACAGAGAACCGAATATTGGTAATACAATTTTTGATGAGGCAGATGAAAATATCTAAAAACCCAAGCAAATGAAGAATTTGAAAGAGGAAATCCCAAGAGAGGTTGTCAAATGCTTTAGAGATGTCCAATTTGAAGAGGATGTTGCCACCTCTGGTAGGAATGTCAATGTCATGAATCAGCTCTTGGGCAAGAAGTATGTTATCAGATATAGCTCTACCTTCAATGAAGCTAATTTGGTTAGGGGAAATAATTTTAGACAGCAATGGACTAATCCTATTAGCAATTAATTTAGCAATGAGTTTATGAAAGAAGGTGAGATAGGTCTAAAATTGCCCCAAGAATCGTGGATTATTAGTTTTGGGAATGAGACAATGGAAGTGCTAGAAAAATATCTAGGTAAAGGGTTGCCATCAAAAAAATCAACAATAACATCAACAAGGTCAGACTTAATAATAGGCCAACAATGTCGAAAGAATTGAGTCATGTAGCCATCGTACAAGAATGTAATCCTGTTCATATTGAGAATACTACCAATCTCATCTTCCGTAGGACGCAATGTGAGCAAGTGGTTATCATCATTAGAACCGTTGAGGGGATTAGGTGTGTGTTGGAGAGGGCTTCTAGGGAATGGTTGTTGTTTAATAAGTTTTTAAAGTGTTGTATGATAGAATCTTTAATTTCATTATTATTAGTGATCCAGCTACCCTTAACATTTTTGATTTTTTAATAGCATTTAAGGCTTTCCTTTTTTTGAAAAGAGTATGGAAATACCTTGTTTTTTTGTCACCATCAACAATATGTTTTCTAGCAGCCTTTTATCGCCAGTAGGCTTCCTCCGTATTCTGATAATTAATCAAGTTATCTTTAACAGCCTTCAAATCATCAAACTTATTAGAGTCAGTTAACACAGCATCTTCAAGGGAGCAAACTAATTGTTTCATATTTTTGAGATTGGGAAAAAGATTTTTAAAATGATGCTTGTTCCACCAGTTTAGATTTTGTTTAAGTCTTTAAGCTTTAGCCAAAGAATCATGCCTTTAACGAATTGTCCTGATGAATAGGCCATCCAATTAATGGAAACAACATTAATGAAATCACTATGTTGGATCCACATATTTTGAATCTAAAAGAGGTGGGGAGGATATTACCAGTTTTGACAAAAATTAAAAGTGGAGCATGGTCAGACAAAGTTTTGCTCAAATGCTCAACAGAGGTGAAGGGCCATTGATTGATCTAAAGGGAATTAAAGAGGGTCCTATCAAGCCGCAGCCAGAGTGTAGAGTTATGCCATGCATAGTCAGAGCCTGAAAAACTAATATCAATCAGATTGCAATCAAGAATCATATTAGAAAAGTCTTCCATAGAGTGGATGTTAGGAGAGAAACCTCCCCTTCTTTCTGAGGAAGCGAGAATAGTGTTGAAGTCACCCCCAACCAACCAGGGTTTGTTGATAGAGGAGGCAAAGGTTCTTAAGTTATCCCAAAGGATGTTCCTACCATTCTATTACAAGATGCATAGATAAAGGAACCAAGAGCAAAAAATTCACCCAATGAGAATTGAACATTAACCAATTATTGGAGATCATCAAGGATAGAGATATTGATTAAATTATTCCAAAAGCACCAAATTTTATTACTAATATTATAAAAGAAATTTTGAAAGCCCAGCATTCTAGCAATAAGGGTAATCTTAGAAGAGTGTATGAATGGTTCAATAATAAAGTAAGGCTATGTTATGAACTAAGGCTTCTAATAATGGTCATGATAATGAGAATCCCAATACCCTGAATATTCCAAATAAGAAAATTGATCATAATAAATTAGAAGGAAAGAAAAAAGGATAATTGAAAAAATAAAAAGAAATGAGTAGAGAAAACATGAAATAATTATTTATGGAAAGTTAGAGAAGATCTAGTGGTTCTAGTGGAGCTATTAGTAAACATTCTAGTTTTAAAGGATTTTTTTAATAATAGTTTGAAAAGGTCTATCTATGTCCAAAGTATCTCCATCCAAGAGAGTGGTTTGTGGTATCTTAGGACCGATTCTATCAAAGCATTCTAATGGTGATTTCCTTTCTTTAGTGTTAGAATTGGTTGACAAATTGGGTTAGCATGTGTATCACTCTGAAGGGTAATAGAAGGAGAGGTTATGACACCATTAATAGCACAAATTTTATGTTCATTTCAGGATTACTCTTCATATTTTGGTCCATCACCAAAGTATCAACAATTTTTAGAACAATTCCAGAATTAGTTTTGAGATTTTGATCCAACTTGAAATTCTCATTCAAATCACCATTAGGGTTCATATGAATCAAGGTATTGTCTTGAGAGGCCAAATTATTACAATTAGAGCCAATGTTAAGTAAGTTATCATTAGCCTCCTCACAAACCTCATAAGCATTATTTTTACCAAGCTCGATGGCTCTCCAATAAAATCAGATAATAAAAGAGAGTGTAGGGTGAGTTCCATTTTGAGTGACTTTAGGCACATAAGCAAATTTATTGGTTTTTCATTTGCTAGAGAGGGATTAGATCTTTTTAAGATGAGGATGCAAAACAAAGCATTCAGTGATCATGACCATGGATCTTACAATGTGTGCAAAAAATAGAAATTTTCAAATTCCACTTTTGATTATACCCAAATTTCTCATGATCCAAACTCCTTTAGGATACTTTTGGTAATATCAATCTCAACCAAAATACGAGCAACCGATGGTCGCGGATCGCAATGGGCCTATCAATTTGAAGGGGCCGACCAAAGAGAGCCCCAACCAAAGAAAGAGAACTTGATGGGTAACGTAATGTATTCTCATGTTGTTGGACAAAAAAAGGAACAATTGGGGATTCCTCTTGACATCAAAAGAGGAGAACATTTCAAAAGTCTCATTTGACAATTATACTTAAAAGAGCATGAGCAAAACTCTTGAGTACTAAGTCATTAGATAAATAATAAGGATATGCCTAGGATCAATGAACCGATAGTGAAAATGCCAGAGGGCTTTAGTCTATGAAAAAAGGATCGGATGTTATCAAGAGTCAGGCAATGTAAGGAGAATTTACCAACTAAAGAGAATTCAAATGGCTTCACCAACTTTTCCACGTCAACATTGAGCACAGCAAACAGTATTCCATAGATGTTGAGATTAAATTGACAAGCATTAGAGGAAGTGTTCTTACTAGATAATGCATCCTTGAAGGACTTAACAGTAGGCAGAGTAACGGATGGAGTCGGATCCATAATACCTTGTAAATTGAAAGCTCTAGCCGACGCCTCCAAGTTCGAAGAGCTCGGCTGCACGGAAAGCAGTGCCTCCTCCATTGAAAGAGCAAGGGACACTCACATTAGCAGCCAAACAGAGAAAAAGAAATTATGATCGAAGGATCAAACTCGCCAATCCCAAGGAAAATGCAAGGAACACAACGCTAGAGAGCATGGTGGGCTAGTAAGGGTAGTGGTTTTGGATTTAGTGTTTAGTTTGTGGGTAAGGTTTTGAGGGTTTAGAGTAGAGTGTGGTTTAGTTTAGGGTTTTAGGTTTAGGGTTTAGTTTTTAGGGTTTGTGGTAGGGTTTAGGTTTATGATTTGTTAGGATTTTTTAGGGTTTAAGAGAGTTTGTAGTCAGGTTGAGTTAGGGTAGGTTTAAGATTTTATCAGGTTAGTTTAGGTTTAGTGAGTTTTAGGGTTAGGATTTAGGTTTTAGGTTTTAAGTTTTTTTTAAATATGTAAACAGGTTTAAGTTTATTTTAGTTTATTTAATCATTTATATATTTTAGTTTATTTTTTTTTTCTTATTATTTTATTTAATTTATTTATTTTAGTTTATTTGTTTTAGTTTTGGTTTTTTTATTTAATTTATTTTTAAGTTTAGGTTTATTTTAGTTGAGTTTTATTTTTTTATTTTATTTTGTTGGTTTTATTTTTATTTTAATGTTTAGTTTAAGTTTTATTATATTTATTTTAGGTTTAGGTTTTAGGTTTTTATTTTAGGCTCTTTTAGATTTTTTTAGTTTAGTGTGTAGGTTAATTTTTAATTTATTTTATTTTATTTAGTTTTTAGTTTAGGTTTAGTTTATTTTAGGTCTAGGTTTCAGTTTTATTTATTTTAGTTTAGAGTCATCTCTTTAAAACTTTCCTACCATAGAACACTTTAGTGATTAGTGAATACTTACCTAAGCCTGAGACTTAGAAAGGTTAATCATGGATTAGGCCATGCCTTGTGGACCTAAGAAAATAACTAATAATGTATTTTAACCAATCCATGTATACCTTCTTAAATTCAATTTAAATCCAAATTTCCAACAAAACCTCAAACTTAGGTTTATTTTATTTTATTTTACATTTAGTTTCTATTTTATTTAGGTTTTTATGCTTAGGTTTATTTTAATTTTAGTTTAGTTTATTTATTTTATTTATTTTATTTTTTTGGTTTAGTAAGTTTAGGTTTATTAATTTTATTTAGGTTTAGTTTATTTATTTATTTATTATTTATTATTTAGATGTAAGTAGGTTTACATGTGGTAGGGAAGGATCATTGTGGTCAGCTCATGTTTAGTGTTAGTGGGGTTTTGGTGGGGTTTGGGAGTTAGTGGTCGGGAGGGTTTAGGGGGGGCTTTAAGGAGGTTTGGTGGTATAAAGGGTTAGAAGATTTAGGGAGGGGGTGGGAGTTTAGGGCTATGGTTTAGTAGTGTGGTAAGTAGTGGTAGGGTAGGCTCAGGGTCAAGGTTCTTTTGGGTTTAGAAATAGGGTTTAGGGTTTATGTTTTAAAAGTAAGTAGTTATTTTTACTCTTATTTTTTATTTATCTTAGTTTATTTTATTTTTTATTTTATTTAGGTTTATTTTTTATTTTATTTAGTTTAGTTTATTTATTTTAATTTTATTTTTATTTTACTTTTTTTTTAGGTTTAGGTTTAAGTTTATGCTTATTTTTACTTTCATTTTATTTTATTTTATTTTTAGGTTTATGTTTTATTTTTATATTTAGTTTAGGTTTAGGTTTTATTTTATTTTTTAGGTTTTGGTTTTAGGTTTTATTTGAGGTTTTTTTAGGTATTTTTTAGTTTAGGTTTATGTTTTAGTTTTTTTATTTAGTTTAAGGTTGGTTTAGTTTATTTTAGGTTTGTTTAAGTTTTCTTTATTTTAATTTAGGTTTGCTTATTTTATTTTGTTTATTTTAGGTTTAGGGTTTAGGTTTTAGTTATAATTTATTTTTAGGTTTAAGTTATTATTTAGTTTTTATTTTATTTAGGTATTTTATTCTTAGGTTAATTATATTTTTTATTTATTTTAGAATTTTATTTATTTTATTTTAGTTTTTTTTTATTTTTTATTACATTTTTATTTTTTGTTTAGGATTAGGTTTAAGTTTTTTATTTATTATTATTTTATTTATTTAGGTTTATGTTTTATATTTATTTTATTTTAAATTCCTAGTTTAGCTCTGATCTTATGTTTAGCCTGGTGTTTGGTTGTGGCCTGTTTTAGGTAGGCCTAGGGCTCAGGGTCAGTGTTAAGGCCTAGGGCTCAGGGTTTGGGTCCAGGGCCTAGGGTTGTAGGTGTGGCCTGTGGCTCAGCCAGGTTTTATTAATTTTTAAAAAAGCCAAGACGCCAAGTTTATTTAGTTTATTATTTTTCACATTTTTATTTTATTTTATGTATTTATATCATTAGGTATTTAATTTAGTTTACTTTTATTTTATTTTAGATTTAAGTATGTTTAGGTTTATTTTTTATAGTTTATTTATTTTTATTAGGTTTAGTTTAGGCTTTATTTCTTTAGTTTTTTTATTTTAGGTTTTATTTTTAGTCAGTTTATTTCTTTAAGTTTATTTATTTTATTTTATAGGTTTAGGTTTAGGTTTAGATTTAGTTTATCTTTTAAGTTTAGGTTTATTTATTTTAGCTTTATTTTAGTTTATTTAGGTTTATTTTATTTTTATTTTTTAGTAAGTTTTTGTTTAGGTTTAGGTTTTATTTTTATTTATTTTAGATTTTATTTTATGTTTATTTTAGGTTTCATTTTTATTTTATTTTATTTTAGGTTTATTATATTTTAATTTTAGTTTTTTTATTTTATTTAGGTTTTATTTTAAGTTTAATCTTAAGTTTTATTTTATTTTATTTTAGTATAGTTTTATTTTGTTTTATTTTCTTTAGGTTTAGTTTAGGTTTATTAGGTTTTAGTTTTATTTTATTTTATTTTGGTTTAGATTTTATTTATTTTATTTTAGGTTTTATTTAGTTTAAGATTAGGTTTTTAGCTTTTAGGGTTTTTTACGATTTATGGTATTGGGTATTTAGGGTTTATTTAGGTTTTCTTTTTTTTTTTTGGGAAACCCCATGTGGGAATTTTATTGCCACAAAAGTTTACAAGGTCCTTAAAGGGGATAAACTCAACTATGCTCAAAGAGCTACAATCACTAGAGTAAATCACCCATCTAAGTGCCTAGGAAAAAAAAATAAAGCAAGCAAAGATACAAATTGATTAACATAAGAAGCCAATGGAAGATTAGGGCCAATGCTCTGCAGGATGTGAGAATGCATGATATTATGGAGCAAACCTACAAGTGGTCAAGAGAGAAGCACCTGCAATATTGTAGACAAAAAGAATTTAGAGCAGTTAAGGTAATACAGACAAAATGATAACCTAGCATAATGAGAATGATAAAGAAGTGTGAAGAAGGCTGTGCTCCCACACCAAGTTAGTGATTTAATATGAGAATCCAAACTTCAGTAAAAGGGTTACATCACAAGAGCTACCACCAAACTAAAAGGGAGTGAAATCATCACAGCCATCATAGCCAACAAACATGTATATTAGCCATTTAAAGAAGATCTTTTGAGCCTTATTACCTGCAAACATAAGCAAAGCCATATACAGAGTAGAAGAAAGAGCAGCAAAGAGCAGAATGGATAAGAAGATCCCATGCAAAATATATGTCATCATATTAGGCCCCATGGCATGATAATCCCAACACAAATGAAAGAAAGCCATCATTTTTAGGTCAACCTTATTTTTAACCAGATCTAAGGGTTTAATGAGACCAGCAAGAAGACTCACCATAGGGAAACAACAGAAAAGGTCAGGAAAAGGAAAGAAGTAATAAAAGATCAGATGTAATACCTGTTCAAATCTAGTTAGGCAAATACAAAAGCATGGTATTAACTCCATCCCAAATGTATATGGCAATAATAAATATTTATTTTAGTAAACTAATTAAACAACCTGTGATATTTCTAAGAGGAAGTCCAATGAATGTAAGTAATGCGATGTTACCAACCTCCTTGTTGCTAGTTAAAACCAAAAATGTAAAAGAAGACAACATACCCCATAAATTACCACAGATTTGCTAAGTCTATCAAAGAAGAGATGGGAATACACAGATTAGAAGAAATTAGGGTCGCTCCCCACCACAAACAATTCCAATAAAAGACAATCGAGATATGAGTGTTTTGTTTAGCAAAGAACCAATAGTCTAGTTACCTATGACAAAAAGCATAAGTTAAAATCAAGTAAAGCAGCATAATCACAATGATCTGCACAATTTATAACCAAGAGGGATAAAATAGTAGGAGAGATCATGAGTTAATAGCATAATTAGAAAATAAAGGCAAAGAAACAACTAACAACCACAAAGACAACACTGACAAAGGACCCAAAATCCAAAAGCTAATAGAGGGAACAATAAAATTATTACACCCACCATATAACTCCATTTTAGATGTAAAATAGAATAAAATGGGTTCAAAAGATAATCAACAAAAATCCTTCCGATAAAGATGATCTGCATAAACCCACATCCTCAAAGGCAAACCGATTGCATTAAGTAAGTCCAAACCTGCAATGAAATAATAAAATTGAACAGAAATTGCGCTTTAGGTTGTATATGAGGTTAGCCAAAATAATAAGCAAAATAACTCCAAAGCACTCAACATTATAAGCAACCCTAGTAGCTTTTGTTGACATAAGACTGAACTGTGATTAGTAAACAACCAAGAAATAAAATAATAGTTTATAAAACCACCCATTCAAAATGACAATGCATAAGTTAATTCCCAGTAGAATGGGAAGTGGTCTGATCAAGACTAGCTGAACGAGGATGGAAAAAATAGTAGCAGGTGAAGTTAGCAGAACCTGTGATGTTAAAAAGACAAACAGAATAAAATCAAAAGGCAAGCAAACCAACAACCACAAAGACAACCTGGACAAAGGACCCAAAATTCTAGGAAACAATATAATTATTACACCCACCATATAAAACTCCATTAAAATTTAGAGATGTAAAATAGAAATAAAAGGTTTGTTTATTTTAATATAAGTTTTTATTTTAATTTATTTTTTAGGTTTAGGTTTATGCTTATTTTATAGTTTAGTTTTATTTTTTAGGTTTTGGTTTTATTTTATATTTTTAGATTTAGGTTAAGGTTTTGTTTTATTTTTTTAGTTTTAAATTTTAGGTTTATTTTTAGGTTTTATTTTTTAGTTTAGGTTTGTTTATTTTAGTTTATTTTATTTTGTTTAGTTTATGGTTCAGTTTATTTTATTAAGTTTAGTTTAGGATTTATTTATTTTAGTATAGGTTTAGGTTTATATTTTTTTATTTTTTATTTTATTTATATTTTAGGTTTAGGTTTTTTCTCTATTTAGGTTTAAGTTCATTTTTTATATATTTTACATAGTTTTTATTTTATGCTTTATTTTAGTTTTATTTAATTTTGGTTTATTTTATTTTACATTTACTTTTCTTTTATTTAATTTATTAGTCTATATTTTTAGTTTTAGTTATTTCTTATTTTAGTTTTATTATGCTTTATTTTAATCATTATTTATTTAGATTTAGTTTATTTATATTTTATTTTGTTTTTTTTATAGTTAGGATTTTAGGTTGGTGTGGTTAGGGTTAGGTTAAGTTTAGGGTTAGCTTTTGGCTCACATTTGGCTTTATGGTTTAGGATTTTAGGCTTAGCTTTGTGATTCCATTTAGTTAGCTTTTTGGGATTTATAGAGTTTAAGTTTAGGGTTTAATAGTCTTTAGGTAGGGTAGGGTTTTTAGGTTTAATGGTTTAGCATTTAAGATTTAGGGTTTAAGGTTTAGGATGTGGTTTAAGGTTTAGGGTTTTTGAGGGTTTAGGGTTTAGGGTTTAGGTTTCAGGGTCTTTTGGGTTTAGTGTTTTGGATTTATGTTTTAGTTTAGGGTTTAGGATTTTTGGTTTTTTTGTTAACATATAACAAATTCGGATTCAATATTTCTTCTTTTTAATTTCTTCAACCAAGTAACACACCAAGTTTTCTAAGACACAAGTGATGACAGAGATCATAAATGAGCACACATATAGCAATCAAAACCCTACAACTAGAACTATTTCATGAAAGACATAGTTCCATGCCAGATCGGATTACCATTCTTTATTTCATTAGAACCATTACTGATGATCATAATAGGGTTTAGGTTTAGGTATTAGGGTTTTATTTAGGTTTTTCATGTATTTGGGTTTATGCTTTTATTTAGGGTTTAAGTAGTTAACTGTTTGGTATTAGTTTAGTTTTTTCAGTTTTTGTGGTATTTAGGTTGGGTTTTAACGATTATTTTATAGATTTAGAGTAATAGGTTGGTTGGGTTTAAGGGATTTTAAGGTTTAGGTTTTAGTGGCTTATATTTGTGATCATAGAGTTTTAGTTAGATTAGGTAGGTTTCCAGTTTAGTTTTAGGAATTAGGGTAGGTTTAGATTTGGGTAGGGTTGTCAGATTTAGGATTTTTTTAATTAAGCAAAGATTTAGTTTTATTTATTTATTTATTATTTATTTTATTTATTTTATTTTTATTTAGGATTATTTTTATTTTTATTTTATTTATTTTATAGTTATTTTATTTTATTTATTTTAGTAGTTTATTTTAATTGAGTTTTTCATTTTGTTTATTTTATTTTTTATTTTAGTTTTTTTATTTTATTTTTAGGTTTAGTTTTAGGTTTTTTTATTTTTTTAGTATTTTCAATTATTTTAGGTTATTTATTTTAGTTTATTTTTATATTTTAGGTTTAGTTTATTTTATGTTATTTTATTTTATTTAGTAGTTTATTTAGTCTAGGTTTATTTATTTTATTTTAGTTTTTTTATTTAGGTTTAAGTTTTATTTAATTATTTATTTTAGGTTTAATTTTAAGTTTTTTTTGTTTTGGTTTTATTTTAGTTTTTTTTATTTTATTTTACATTTATTTTATTTTATTTTACATTTAGTCTTTATTTTAGTTAGGTTTTTTATTCCAGTTTATTTTATATTTTAGTTTGTTTATTTTACTTATTTTATTTTAGTTTAGTTTTAGTATTTTATTTTATTTTATTTTATGTTTTAAGTTTAAGTTTTATAGGTTATTTTATTTTGATTTTTATATATTTTAGGTTTATTTTTTTTATATAATTATTTTAGATCTTTATTTAGTTTTTAGCTAGCTTTAGGGTTTTTTGGGCTCAGGGTAGGGCCTAGGAAAGATTTAGGGTTAGTAGTGGTAGGGTTTCAGTGTTAGGGTTTAGGTAGTTTGGTTAGATAAGGGTTTAGTATTTGTGGTAGCTTAGTTGTTTTTTTAAATTAAGTAACCCAATGTTTATTTATTTTGTTATTATATTTAGTTTATTTTATTTTTTTTTATTTTTTATACATGTTTATTTTTATTTTATTTTTTTAGTTTATTTATTTTAGGTATTTAGTTTATCTTTTATTTTAGTTTATTTTTTAGTTTATTTTACTTTAGATTTAGTTTTATTTTATTATTTAGTTTAGTTTTTTTTTTTATTAGATTTATTTTGATTCATTTTAGTTTTTTTATTATTTTATATTTTTATTTTATTTTAGGTATTTACTAGTTTGTTTATTTTATTTAGTAGGATTAGGTTTATTTATTTTATTTTAGGTTAAGTTTTTTTAATTTAGTAGGTTTTATTTTTATTTTATTTGGTTTATTTAGGTTTATTTTTAGGTTTAGGTTTTATTTATTATTTTATTTTTAGGTTTATTTTATTTTATTTTATTATTTTATGTATTTTATTTATTTATTTTTTTTTTTATTAGTTTATTTTATTTTTAGTTTATTATTATTATTTATTTTATATTTTAAGTTTATTTATGTTTAGTTTATTTTTTTATTTATTTATTTTATCTTTATTTATTTTAGGTTTTATTAATTTTAGTAAATAGCTCAGCTCAGTTTGGGAGGTAGAGCTCATTTGTTTAGGGAGGTCTTATTTTTGGTTTTTAAGATTAGTTGGGTTGTGGCTTAGGTTTTAATTTAAGTTATTTTATTTTATTTATTTTATTTTGGCCCAAGGTTGGGTTTGGGCTTTAAAGTTTCTTACTAGTTTATTAGATTTAGGATTTAGGCTCAGGTTTAGGTAGGGTTTTACCAGGTCAGTGGCCCATATAATTTTTAGGAGTAAGTTAGGGTCAGTAGGGCTCAGGTGGGTTGTGGTTTTATGGTATAATTAAGGGTTTGGTAGGGTTTAGGTTTAGGTATTTCATAGGGTTTAGTGGTTAGGTTTAGGTTTGGGTTTAGGTTCATTTAGGGTTTAGGTTTTGTTTTTTTTTAAGATCAAATCTGATTCAACATTTTTTATTTCATCAAGTAACCCAAGTTTTCTAAGACATATACATAGATAAAAAAATGAGCATGCATAAAGCTAAATAGATTACTAATTGTCTACTATGTAGCCCATAGCGATTGGTCTGACCATTCTTCGCTTCTTCAGAAACACCTGGCCTCTGACTAGTAGGATCCACCATCATATATATCACCATCATGGTTATAACCTCGTCCCACCTCCATAACCACCACTGCTCTGACCACCATCACCATATCCAATAGCACCTCTAGATCCACCACCAACACTGCAATAATCACCACCTCCTCCTTTGCTTCCATAGCTAGATCTAGACTATGCCTGATTGATGGTGATGTTCCTGGCATCAAGGTTTTACCCATTCTTAGGGATTAAGTTTATTAGATTTTAGAGTTTAAGTTTATTTTTTTCTTTATTTCTACTTTTTTAGTTTTAGGTTTGGGTTATGGTTATGGTTTTATTTAGGGTTTAGGGTTTTAGGGTTTGTGCTTTTAGGATTTAGGGTTTAAGGTTAGAGTGGGTTTAGGGCTTTGTGGCCTTTTTATTTTAGCCAGGGTTAGGGAGGACGATTTTTAGTAGGTTTAGTGGAAGGTTTTGGGTCATGGTTAGGGTTTTAGGTTTAGCTATGGTTATTTTTTTTTAGTTTATTTTAGAGTTTATTTTATAGGATTAGTTTATTTTATTTAGGATTAGGATTTTTTTATATTTTAGGTTTAGTTTTAGGTTTTTATTTTAGATTTTGGTATTTAGTAGTTTTATTTTAGTTTATTTTATTTTATTTAGTTTATAGGTTTAGGTTTAATATTTTTAGGTTTTATTTATAGTTTTATTTAATTTTAGGTTTATTTTATTTTTATTTTAGGTTTATTTTAAGGATTTAAGTTTAAATATTTTAGGTTTTTGGGAAATTTGATTTAGTTTATTTAGGTTATTTTTATTTTAGTTTATTTTTTTTATTATGTTTACTTTTTATTTATTTAATTTTATTAAGTTTATTTTTTATTTTAGTTTAGGTTATGTTATTTTTATTTTATTTTATTTTAATTAGAATATTATATTTTATTTTAGATTTAGGTTTAGGTTTAGTTCATGTTTTTTCATTTAATTTAATTATTTTAGTTTTTTTATTTTATTATTATATTTTATTAGGTTTAAGTTTATTTTAGGTTTTGTTTAGGGTTTAGTAGTGTGTTTAGAGTTTAAGGATTAGGGCTTATTAGATTAGCGTTTAAGGTTAATTTAGGGTTTAGGGTTTAAGGTTTGTAGTTTAAGTTTCAAGGTTTAGGGTTTTTAAGGTTTAGCGTTTAGGGTTTAGGGTTTACAGTTTTAGGGTTTAGGGTTTAAGGTTTAGGGTTTAGGGTTAGGGTTAGGGTTTAGGGTTTAGGGTTTAGGGTTTAGGGTTTAAGGTTTAGGGTTTTTTACGATTTAGGATTTAAGTTTTATGGTTGTAGGTTTAGTGTTTTATGTTTAGGGCTTTAGGGTTTAGGGTTTAACATTTAGGGTTTTAGGGTTTAGGAATTTTAGGGATTAGGGTTTAGGATTTATAGGTTTTTTTAACAAAGAACAAATTCATATTCTGTATTTCTTTTTATTATTTCATTTACTAAGTAACACACCATGTTATCTAAGACACAAGCAATAAAATAGATAAAATTAGCATGCATATCAAAATCAGACAACTAGAACTATCTCTACTTGTAAGACATGCTTTATAAGCAACGGTCAGTTGGTTGTTCTTGAGTTTGTTTGGTTCCCATCAGAACCACTCACGCCATGGTAGCGGGATCCACCATCATTTCCAGTCTCCCTTAGCCACAACCATGGTTGTAACCTGGTAAACTCTCTCATCTACAGAACCACCCATTTCGACTCGACCACCACCTCCATATCCACGGGACCCCAGAACTCCCACCACCACTACGATAACCATTGCCTCCACCGCTAAATTTAGACTAAACATGGTTGACTGTGATGTTCCTATCATCAAGGTTTTACCCATTCTTAGCGTTTAGGTTTAGGTTTATTAGGCCTTAGGGTTTAGGTTTATTTTTTAATTTATTTAGTTACTTTATATTTTGGTTTAGGGTTTGGGGTTTAGAGTTTAAGGTTAGGGTTTAGGATTTAGGGTTTAGGGTTTAGGGTTTAGTGTTTAGGGTTTATGATTTAAGGTTTTAGGGTTTATGCTTTTAGAGTTTAAGGTTTAGGGGTTTGGGTTTGGGTTAGGGTTAGGGGTTTAGGGACTAGGGTTTAGGGTTTAAGGTTTAGGGTTTTTAAGGGTTCAGGGTTTAGGGTTTAAGGGTGTAGGTATACTGTTGTTGGTTTAGGGTTTAGTGTTTAGGGTTTATGATTTTTTTTAAAACTTTAGTAAACTGGTAGGTTTAGGTTTATTTAGTTTACTTACTTTATTTTATTTATTTATTTTAGTTTATTTTATGTTTTATTTTTATTTTTGTTTATTTTTTATTTTTATTTAGTTTAGTTTATTTATTTTAGATTTATTTATTTTAGTTTAGGTTTTTTATTTTAGTTTATTTTTTAGGTTTGGGTTTAGGTTTATTTCTTAGTTGAGTATTATTTTTATTTATTTATTAAGTTTAGGTTTTTAGGTTTTTTGGGTTTAGGGATTATCGTTTAGGGTTTAGGGTTTAGGGTTTTACGGTTTAGGGTTTTAGGGTTTAGGTTTAGAGTTTAGGGTTAGGGTTTGAGTTTAGGGTTTAGGGTTTAGAGGTTTAGGGTTTAGGTAAAGTTTAGTGTTTAGGCTTTAGGATTTAGGGTTTTTAGGGTTTAGGATTTTTGCTTTAAGGTTTAGGTTTAGGTTTAGGGTTTTTTTAGGTTTTGGGTTTTGGGTTTTGGGTCTAGGTTTTAGGGTTTAGGGTTTAGGTT
Organism: Cymbidium sinense; assembly: GCA_021442155.1. Lineage (NCBI taxonomy): Eukaryota > Viridiplantae > Streptophyta > Magnoliopsida > Asparagales > Orchidaceae > Cymbidium > Cymbidium sinense. The sequence goes on from JAKCPB010000662.1 coordinate 128,437, forward strand.
AGTTCTAGGGTTTAGGGTTTAGTTGAGCTTTAGTTTAGGTTTGTGTTTAAATTAAATAAGTTTAGGTTTTAGTTTATTTCTAGGGTTTAGGGTTTAGGGTTAGCTTATGGTTTAATATTTTTAAAAAAAATTAAGTAAACCAGTAAGTTTAGGTTTATTTAGTTAATTTAGTTAAATTTTTATTTATTTTGGTTTATTTTATTCTTTATTTTTATTTATGTTTATTTTTTTATTTTGTTTAGTTTATTTATTTTAGTTTAGAATTTTTGTTTTAGTTTATTTTTTAGTTTTAGGTTTAGGTTTAGGTTTATTTTTTTAGTTTAGTTTTATTTTTATTTTATTTTTTTGGTTTAGGTTTTATTTTTTATATTTATGTTTTGGTTTTAATTTATTTTTTTAAGTTTATGTTTTAGGATTTTATTTTTGGTTTATTTTTAGGTTATATTTTTTTAATTTTTGTTTGGGTTTATTTTTAGTTTATTTTATTTTATTTAGTTTAGGTTTAGGTTTAGGTTTAGTTTATTTTAGGTTTAAGCTTAGGCTTTATTTTATTTTAGTTTAGGTTTGATTAATTATTTTATTTAATTTATTTTTTTATTTAGGTTTAGATTTTTTTTTAGACTTAGGTTTAATTTTTTACTTATTTTTAGGTTTATTTTTTAGGTTTAAGTTTTTATTTTGTTTTTATTTTATTTTATTTTAGGTTTATTTTAAGTTTATTTTAATTTTATTTTACATTTAGTTTTTATTTTACTTAGGTTTTTACTCTTAGGTTTATTTAATTTTTTTATTTTAGTTTAGGTTATTAATTATTTTATTTTAGTTTATTTTTATTAATTAATTTTATTTTATTTTTAGGTTTAGGTTTAGGTTTTAGTTTAGGTTTTTATTTTATAGTATTTTTTGATTTTTTTTAGATTTAATTAATTTATTTATTTTATTTTTAAGATTTATTTTGTTTAGGCTTAGGTTTTTAAGTTTTTGGGGTTTAGGGTTTAGAGTTTAGGGCAAAGGGTTTAGGGCTTTAAGGTTTTTTTTTTTTTTTTTTATTTTTTTTAAGGAAGCCCATGTAGGGTATTTTATTACAAAAAAGGGTTACAAGGTCCTTAAGGGGATAAACTCTAGAACTACTTGCTCGAAAGAGCTACAATTTAAGGGTAAATCCCTATTTAAGTACATCCAAGAGTAAAAGAAAGCATAAAATAATCAAAAGATACAAGATGATTAACATAATAAGCTAAAGTAAGAATAAACCAATGCTGGAGGATGCAGGATGCATGATAATGGAGCGGACACATAAGGAGAGAGAATCACTGCAATGTTATAATAAGAGGAAGATTAGAGCAGTTAAAATCTGAGACAAAAAAGTTTGAAGAAAATAATATACTATGAGTATGAAAGTAAGGAATTGTGATAGAAGGCTGGGGCTCAATCACTGTTCACGGAATGCAAGTATGAGCATCAAACTTCTTGAAGGGTTACATCACATGAGCTACTATCGAGCCAATAGAGTGAGATCATCACATCCATCATAGCCAATAAACACGTGAGAAGGTAGCATCCAGGTTGTTGATATTCTTGTGAGCTTTATTACACAAGCTAAGCAAATCATTATCTAAATATATAGGTAATAAAGAGCTAAAGGATAAGGAGTCTCATTCAAAATTATCATCAATATAGTCATCTTGACATGGGAATACATTAACATAAGAGAATGAGCCATTTTAGCTAGAATCTCATGAATAGCCATATCCAATAAAGAAATTAGTTCAGAGGAGACAACTTGCTGAAATCCTGTTAGATAAGTAAATGAACCTATAATTAAAAGCATCCCAATCACATGATATGTAAATTAAAATTTCAGTGCAGAAAACAACCCAGGAAATAATCCTCTAGTTGATGTCCTGTAGAAAGACAATAGTAAGGGAAGATAGCATAGCTCAACATAGGGAATGGACTACAACCAACCAATATTGGTACCCAGAAAAGACAGTTAGAGCAGCAGCTCCAATAGCAGCATTCAAGGCCACCATTCAGATAATCCAGATCAACAATCAGTCCAGGGGAACAAGGCGACAAAAAAGACCAAGGCAGAGGAAGAAGGATGGCCATAATACCACTTTTCTAAAAAAACATCTCATCATACACCACAAAGGCGAGAAGGGGTGAAGCGGAGAGAAAGGAGATAAGGACGAGCATTGAAAGCCAAAGAAATAAAGCATCCATAAAATAAAATAAGATAAAAGCGGGTGTCCAAATATGATTCATATGAGAATCCAGGAAAACAAGATAACAAATAGCAAAAGATAACGAGGCGGCAAATACAGCCAACGGCCAAAACAGCAAGGGAGAACATAATACCATAATTTTTAGGGCTTTAAGGTTTATGGTTTTAGGGTTTAGTGTTTAGGGTTAGGGTTTAGGATTTAGGATTTAGTGTTGAGTCCATAAGCTTTAAGGCTTAGGGTTTTTAGCATTTAGGGTTTATGGTTAGCTTAGGGTTTAGGGTTTAGGATTTATGATTGTAAGTTATAGGTTTAGGGTTTAGGGTTTAGGGTTTAGGATTTAGGATTTAGGGTTTTAGGTTTTAGGGTTTAGGGTTTAGGGTTTAGGGTTGTAGGTTTAGGGTTTAAGGTTTAGGTTATAGGGCTTAGCTTTTTTTAAATTAAGTAAACCAGTAGGTTTAGGTTTATTTAGTTTATTTTTTATTTGAGTTTATTTTATTTTTTATTTTGATTGAGGTTTATTCTTGATTTTTTTTTGGTTTAGTTTATTTATTTTAGATTTATTTATTTTAGTTTAGGTTTTTTATTTTAGTTTATTTTTTACATTTAGGTTTATTTTTTTAGTTGAGTTTTATTTTTAATTTATTTTGTAAGTTTAGGTTTTTTTTTAGGTTTAGGCTTAGGTTTTTATTTTATTTTTTAGGTTTAGATTTTGGGTTTTTATTTTAGGTTTATTATTAGGTTTTATTTTATTTAGTTTAGGGTTTAAGTTTGGTTTATTTTTGGTTTTATTTATTTTAGTTTAGTTTATTTTGCATTAAGTTTGGGTTTATTTTATTTTGTTTATTTACTTTTATTTTATGTTTAGGTTTTTTTTTTAATTTATGGTTTAGGTTTTATTTTTTATTTATTTTTATCTTTTATTTTTGGGTTTATCTTTGAGGTTAGGTTTTTATTTAAATTTTAATTTATTTTATTTTTAATTTATTTTACTTTTATTTTACATTTAGTTTTTATTTTATTTAGGTTTTTATTCTTAGGTTTATCTAATTTTTTAGTTTAGTTTAAATTTTTATATATTTTATTTAAGTTTATTTTTATTAGTTTACTTTATTTTATTTTTAGGTTTAGGTTTAGGTTTTAGTTTAGGTTTTTATTATATTTAGGTTTAGGGTTTTCATTTATTTTATTTTAATTTTGTTTAGGTTTTAGGTTTAGGTTTTAGGGTTTTTTTAGCATTTAGGGTTTTAGGATTTAGGGTTTTATGGTTTAGGGTTTAGGGTTAGGGATTAGGGTTTAGGGTTTAGAGTTTAGTGTTTTGACTTTAGCATTTAGGGTTTATAGTTTAGGGTTAAACAGGTTTAGGTTAGTTTAGGGTCTAGGTTTAAGGTTTAAGGTTTAACTTTAGGATTTAGATTTAAGTTTAGGGTTTAGGAGTTTAAGGTTTAGGTTTAGGTTAGGTTAGGGTTTAGTTTAAGTTTAGGAGTTTAGGGTTTAAGGTTTTAGGTTGAGGTTTAGGGTTTAAGTTTAGTTTGGGTTTTATGGTTTAGGGTTTAGGGTTTAGGGTTTACATTTTAGGGCTTAGGGTTTAGGTTTATTTAGTTTATTTTTTATTTATTTTAGTTTATTTTATTTTTTATTTTGATTTAGGTTTATTTTTATTTTTATTTAGTTTAGTTTAGTTATTTTAGGTTTATTTATTTTAGTTTAGGGTTTTTATTTTAGTTTATTTTAGGTTTAAGTTTAAGTGTTTATTTAATTTTTATAGGGTTAGGTTTTAGGTTTTTAGTTTAGGTTTAGATTTATTTTTAGTTTATTTTATTTTAATTAATTTATGTTTAGGTTTAGGTTTAGCTTATTTTAGGTTTGGGTTTGGGTTTTATTTATTTTAGTTTAGGTTTGGATTTATTTTCATTTCATTTTAGGTTTAGGATTTTTTCTAGTTTAGGGTTTAGGTTTTATTTTTTATTTATTTTAGGTTTTATTTTTAGGTTTATTGTTTAGGTTTAGGTTCTTATTTAGTTTTTATTTTATTTTATTTTAGGTTTATTTTATTTTTATTTTAGGTTTAGTTTTTATTTTATTTAGGTTTTTATTTTTTTAGTTTAGTTTAGGTTTTTAGTTATTTTATTTTAGTTTAGTTTTTAATTTTATTTTTATTTTTTTTAGGTTTACGTTTAGGTTTTAGTTTATATTTTTATTATACTTTATCTTGGTTTAGATTTTTTATTTATCTTATTTTTTAGGTTTTATTTAAGGTTTAGGTTTTTTAGTTTAGGGTTTAGGGTTTAGGGTTTAGGGTCTAGGGTTTGAGGTTTAGGTTTTATGGTTTTCAGGTTTTAACGTTTATGGTTTTTAGGGTTTAAGGTTTAGGGTTTAGGGTTTAGGGTTTAGGGTTTAGGATTTAGGTTTAGGGTTCAAGTTTTAGTTTATCGTTTCTGATTTTTTCATTTTTTTTAACAGGAAACAAATTTAGATACAACCTTTCTTCTTTCGATTTTATCAACCAAGTAACACACCAAGTTTTGAGACACGGCGACAACATAGATATAAAATGAGCATGCATAGAAATCAAAAACCCTAGATAATTAGAGCGCCTCTGCAGGACACAATTTAGTGGTGATCGGTCGATATTCTTATCCAATTCCCATCATGCCTCTCAGTGTGGGATTCATAATCCCAATCTCTCCTCGCCACACGGTGTAACCCTCACACCTCCTCCATAACCATCCTTGCTCAGACCACCTCATCCACGGCACCTCTAGATCCCAGATCACCATTGAGATAACCACATCCTTTAGCCTCCACCAGGATCTATTTTATTTGGTGATGTTCAGTTAAGTTTACTTCTTAGGGTTTAGGTTTAGTTTTAGGTTAATTGGTTTTAGGGATTATGTTTATATTTTAATTTATTTAGTTACTTTAAGTTAAGGTTTAGGGATTAGGGTTATGGGTTTAGGGTTTTGGGTTTAGGGTTTAGAGTTTAGGATTTTTTAAAAAAAAATTAAGTAAACCGATACATTTAGGTTTATTTAGTTTATTTAGTTTATTTTTTCTTTATTTTATTTTATTTTATTTTATTTTTATTTAGGTTTATTATTTATTTTTATTTATTTTAGTTTATTTATTTTAGGTTTATTTATTTTAGTTTAGGTTTTTTTTAGTTTATTTTTTAGGTTTATGTTTAGGTTTATGTTTATTTTTTTTAGTTTAGATTTAGTTTTATTTTATTTTTTAGGTTTAGGTTTTATTTTTTTTTTTTTTTTAGGTTTAGGTTTAGGTTTTTATTTTATTTCTTTAGGTTTAGATTTTAGATTTTTATTTTAGATATATTTTTAAGTTTTTTTTTTAGTTTAGGTTTAGGTTTAGTTTTAGTTAATTTTATTTTATTTAGTTTAAGGTTTAGGTTTAATTTATTTTAGGTTTAAGATTAGGTTTTATTTATTTTAGTTTAGTTTATTTTTGTTTTGGTTTATGCTTATGTTTATTTTGTTTATTTTAGGTTTAGTTTTTTTTTTAGTTTAGGGTTTAGGTTTATTTATTATTTATTTTAGATTTATTTTTTATGTTTAAGTTTTATTTAGTTTTATTTTATTTAGGGTTTTGTGCCATCATCTTTCAAGATCTTTGATGGCGGTAGAACCCCTAATAACATTACATACTTTAGAAATGGTTGTTGCAACAGGTGCGACAACGCTCTCCTCTTCTGCCTTTTTGATAGTCCGGTGTTGCATTTGATTGGTACATCGAGCTTACCAGTTGGATTGGTGAAGACTTTTTTTTGGTTAGCACCTCTTCATCAAGAGGTTTGTGACTCAATAGAGGGTGACTATAGGCAACCTCATTGTAGAAAGCAAACTCAAGAGTCCGATTACATTCTCAAGTGGCCTTTGAGCATGAAATGCGAACCACAGCTATCTGAATAACATTCCATTGAGATTCTTCTCAAGAATATCCATGGCCCGGCCGCCTTCATGCTTAAGGGCTTTACCATCAAAACATTCAAGAAATTAATCAACAAGGCAACTACCCTACAGAGAGGAAGCAGTTGCCCTTTCCTAAAATCATCCCAGCCCCAGAAGGTGTTTGAGGAGAATCCAGGGACGGTTGTGGTGGACAAAGGAAAGCTAGTTAGAGTATGAGAGACTCAGCTTGGCCTCCTTTGCCACCTCCTCTTCCACCATCCTCATACTTGCCATTAAAATGACCATTTCCACCACCTCGTAACTTTGGTGGTATTCATCAGATCACCGGTAACTACTTTCCACCTAATCTTGTTGATAGATTGAATAAGCCATATTCATTCGAGAGAGATAGTTAGGAAAATCTTTAAGAATCTCTTAAAGAAACCTGACTTTCAGTTACCAAAGCCTAAGAGGCAGAGGAAGTAGACAAGAGCAATGATCCTAGCTATTATCTTTACCACCACTTGTTAGGCCATGTCTTAGAGGATTGTATCACTTTTAAGGACTAGCTTGAGTGCAGCTACAAGTTAGAAGCCATAGTTATCCCCAGGAATACTTATTAGAATAACCATCCCATTCTGTTAGAGTAATCCTTGGGGATACTTGCGATCCTCTTAAGACCAAAGAAGGTTAGGATATCTCCCTATCACGAACCTATGAGAAGGTCATTTCTAAGATCAAGAAGCTTTCCTTGCTGGTGCCTGAAGTAGCTCAAACTTTTAATACCAAGGAAGATTTGCTAGTTGCAAAGGACAACTCGGTGAGGGTGTGGCCCGACGTGACGACTCATCATACTTGCAGAGATAGTCAGTGTCAACCCAGTCCAATACTCCTCCACCATTGTAGCTACCCCTTCTTCTTAGATCCTCTTCTAAAGCATTGTATGTATCATGGGTAAGGGCACTAAATCCCTTACTTTACTTGATTTCTATCATGTACCTCCACCCAAAAAAAAATTAATGAAGAAAACTAATTCTACTTATATATTGTCTCTTGATTTGATATTTTTTGAAATCTCTTCTAAATAAAATAATAATAGTAGTTTTGATCCTTTCTTTTCTAATTCAGAGTAAGACTATCCTTCTCTAAATCAATCAGGTTCACCTCTTGAGATTGACATGGAGTCAACTGACTCTGAGGATCACATAGGAGAAGCTATAGGTATGTCCGATGAGAATGTAGAACTTTGAATAAGCTCATCATTCCAAGAAGTCAAGTCAACTATGTAGTGGCGAGTTCTACCTCCTAGGGTAGCACCTCAAGATAAGGGTAAGCAAGTCATTGATTCCGGTGAGATAACCTCCATGGGATGCTCCACCCATGGATATGCTTATGGAGGACCAGAGATTGATTATATCTAGCTCACCTTAGGAAGTTTCCTGCTAAGATAAGCATATATGGCGCCCTTATCTTATCCAAAGAAATGAGGGAATCTCCACTCAAGGCCTTAATTAATGTAGAGATATGCTTGGCTCAGCTGATTGCTACTAAAGAGGAGGCATGCCACTTGAAGGACATCTTAGAAGTTACAGTCAGTGATGAAGACTTAGTCTTAGGGATGATCGAGCACAACTGCCTCTTTACATTACAGTGGATGTTGGAAAATAAATACTATCCATAGTTCTGGTTGACCAAGGTGTATCAGTAAACATTATGAGTCTAAGAACCCTTGCCTACTTGAGGATCGACATCTCCAAACTCCAAAAAGAAAGGATGATGTTGAGAGGATTCAATGAATAAGGCGAGAGGGCATTATGGTGTTTATTTTTAGATGTATGTTGGGGGGGGGATGGGGACACCACATAGATCGTAGGGGGTACTTTTTGAGGTGATTTGGTACAATATTAAGGTATGATGTACTATCTTGAAAGATAGAGGCATCAGACCTAATCACGTAATAAGGACTCTTAAGGCATGATGGGTCTTCAAAAGTACTAGATTTTTTTGCATGGATAAATAAAGTAGGTTTTATATTAAACTAGGTTCTTAAGTTTTCTATGAAGACAAGCCTTCATAGTTCATTACATCTTAGGAAATGAAATTTTGTAAGAATACACTCATTTAAAGTAGACAATTATCATCTTCAAAGATTTCAAGGTTAGACTATTAAAGGATTGGTTGTATTTGGAAACTCAATTGGGAAAGTTCAAGGAGAAGACTTATTCTTGGAATCCAAATGAAATAAGTAAGAAATGCATAAGATACTAGGAAGCCTAGTGAGCATTACAATCTATTTATATGTTTTGAGTTGAAATTTAATGAGAATACTAGAACTTATAATCCACCAAAACAAAGTTGTGGGAATGCTTAAGAGGTGATGACTTATCATCATGGCCTGAAAGAAATAGCTATCTTGGATCCTAAATCTAGGGATCTTTAGTATGAGCTAAAGCATGACCTAAATCTAAGCGATAGTTGGACATAAGGGTTTACCTCCACAAGAGAGAATAAATTGTCTGACTTCTAGACTTATAACTGCCTGGAGTGACCGCCAACTAACTCCTCCTATGATTTTAAAACCATGTAGTCTGATCTTTTAAATTGCAAGAGAGTTAAGGCAGTTATTTAATTAGAAAGAGACTAAAGTCCTAAATACACTCACTAAGAGACCAGAGCATGAGTGCTATGAGCATATGACTTAATTAATAGATGCAAAATCTTTTCAAATTTTATTTCATTTTAGACACATCATTTTGATAGAGGGTTTAGGATTTCTTATGCCTAAATGAATGATGAAATAGGTTATGGGTCAAATCAGCTAGAAGAAAGTAATCTCCACCACAAGGGATGCCCTCATAGGTCAAGCATTCCTTTATCATGCAAGGATGTAGATCCTTCATGTTCAAGAGAAAGAATATGCATGCATGATGTGAAACATACAACCATACTACTAAGGGGTTGCTAAATCTTTTAATTATCTTATTTATCTTAGGATTTATGATGAGGTTATGAGTTATTTAAAATTTAGTCATGACTGATTAGTTGGGTAGAAAAGTTATTTTTATCTTAAGAGCCTAATCATATACAAGCCACACATTAATGCATCAATCATTTAAAAAACTATGAAAATCATGCCGTCCTAATGCACAATGTAAACATAACATCAAATAATTATATAAACTATCATAAAAGAATAAAAAAATCATTACCAAATAACCTAAAGAGAGAAAAGATAGGTAGTGCTCTACAACTAGAAATATGAAAGAATAATTATAATTGTATTAAATGCGATGGGGGTCTTCTTTCTTCACATCTCCATTTTTCATTTGGTTCCTTCTTTGATTTGGATGGTGCTTGCTTCAAAGGAATCATAGGGCACCCCAGTACCAAGTCTTCTATCCACTACTCATCCTAATCCCCCATAGCACTAATCCTAATTCCTATTACAAAAACTACATTTTTGTGGAAAAAGTAAATCTAACTACACTTGAAAAATAGAGGTTAGCTAAATATACATATAATCCCAAGCAGTTGTATTTATAATTTAGACATAGCACCCAACACATGGGTAACTAAGCCCACCTGTCCTAACTTGGATTATGCTTAAAGATTTAAGCAACAAGTCAAAAGAGCATTCAAGTTTTTTTATTTATTTTATTTTTAGGTTTCATTTGTTTAGGTTTAATTTTTTAGGTTTTGTGGTTTATGATTTAGTGGTTTGTGGTTTAGTTTGGGGTTTAGGGTTTGGGGTTTAGATTTTGTAGGATTTAGGGTTTAGGTTTTTGGTTTTAAGTTTTAGGGCTTAAGTTTAGGTTTAAGGTTTAGGGTTTTTTTTTTATTTTTATGGTTTAAGTTTATTTAGTTTATTTTTATTTTATTTTAGTTTAATTTATTTGTCTGAGGTTTATTTATTTTAGTTTATTTTTATAAGTTTAGTTAATTTTATTGAGTTTTATTTTTATTTATTTTTGGTTTAAGTTTTAATTTTAATTTTATTTTAGCTTTAGGTTTTATTTTATTTTTTTTGTTTTAGGTTTTAAGTTTTATTTTAAGTTTATTTTTAGGTTTTATTTTTAGTTTGTTAGTTTATTTTCAATTTATTATTATTATATTTTGTTTGTCTCCTAAGTCTACTTATTTTAGGTTTTAGGTTTAGGTTTTATTTATTTAAGTTTAGTTTATTTTAGTTTTAGTTTAGTTTATCTTTTATTTTATTTTATTTTAGTTTAAGTTCTTATTTCTAGTTTAGGGTTTGTGTTTTATTTTTTATTTATTTTTAGGTTTATATTTTAGGTTTAGGTTTTTATTTAGTTTTTATTTTATTTTATTTTTGGTTTATTTTATTATTATTTTATGTTTACTTTTTTATTTTATTTAGGTTTTTTTATTCCAAGGTTTATTATATTTTTTAGTTTAGTTTAGGTCTTTATTTTAGTGTATTTTTATTTTTATTTTACTTTTTTATGTTTAGGGTCAGGTTTTAGTTTAGGCTTTCATTTCATCTAAGTTTATTTTTTGTTTGTTTAGGTTTTGGCTTATTTTTTTGGGTTTAGGGTTTAAGGTTTCAGTTTTTAGGTTTGTGGTTTTATTTTGTTTACTTTAGGGTTTAGGGTTTTTTATTTTGTTAGTTCAGTTTACTGTTTAGCCTCAGGGTATTCCTTTTGTATTATTGTTAGCTCAGGGCTCAGTGGTTTATGGTTTTAGGTAGTTGTAGTTTGGGGTTAGGGTTTAGGTGGTCTTGGCTCAGGGTCTGTGGCTCACGTAGGGTTTAGGGTCAACATGTTTTATGGCCCAGGGTTTAGTTTCTATTTATGGTTTAGTGGTTTAAGGTTTATTTATTTATATTTTTATTTTTTTTAGAAGTGCAGTTTAGGTTCATTTAGTTTTATTTATTTTATTTATTTTATTTTTTATTCATTTTATTTAGTTTAGTATTATTATTTATTTTAGTTTATTTTGATTTAGGTTTAGGTTTAGTTTATTTTTAGATGAGTTTTATTTTATTTTATTTTGGATTAGGTTTTTTTTTTTAGCTTTATTTTATTTTATTTTCTAGGCTTAGGTTTTATTTTAGGTTTATTTTTAGGTTTTATTTTTAGTTTAGGTTTAGGTTTATTTTATTTTACTTTATTTAGTTTAGTAGGTTTTTAGTTTATTTATTTTAGGTTTTGGTAGGTTTTATTTATTCTTTTAGTTTATTTAGGCTTCTTTTAAGTTTATTTTATTTATTTTATTTTTTATTTTAGGTTAAGTTTTATTTTTATTTATTTTAAGTTAATTTAGGTTTAGGTTTTTTATTTAGTTTTATTTTATTTTATTTTAGGTTTATTTTATATTTCTTTTATGTTTACTTTTTATTTTATCCGTGGTTTTAATCTTAGGTTTTATTTTAGTTTAGTTTAGGTTTTATTTATCTTATTTTAGTGTTTTAATATAATTATTTTATATTTAGGTTTAGGCCTAGTTTTAGAAGTTTATATACATATCTTTATCTTATTCAAGTAAGTTTTATGTTTTTTGGTTTTAATCAGGTAATTTTTTTTTCAGCAGGGTTTAGTTTGGGTAAGACTGTTTAGGCACATGGCATTAGGGCTCAGAGTTAGGGCTCAGGAGGGTAGTGGTCAGTCAGGGATAGTTAGCCCAGGTTAGAGTGGCCTGGGTATATAAAGTGTTTAGGGTCCGGTTTAGGGTAGGATTAGTCAGTGTTTAGGGTCAGGATTTAGGGCAGGGCCTAGGGCCCAAGATTTGGGTTTAGAGTTTAGGTTTTTTTTAATCAAACCACAGGATTAGGTTTTAATTTATTTTAGTTTATTTTTTGTATTTTATTATATTATATTATATTATTTTTATGTTTATTTTTCTATTTATTTTTATATTTTTTTTATTTTTTTTAAGTTTTTTTATTTTAGTTTATTTTTGAGGTTTAGGTTTTAGGTTTTTTTTTAGTTTAGTTTATTTTATTTTTTAAGTTTAAGTTTTAATTTTTTTAGGTTTCATTTAGGATTTTATTTTATTTTTTTTAGGTTTTTTTAGGTTTTAATTTTAGGTTTATTTTAGTTTTAGTTTAAGTTTAGGTTTATTTTATATTATTTAATTTAGTTTTTTTTAGGATAAATTTATTTAGGTTTATTTAGGTTTTATTTATTTTAGTTTTATTATAGTTTAGGTTTATGTTTATTTTATTTTTATATTTTAGGTTTAGGTTATTTTTTAGTTTAACATTTAGATTTTATTTTTAATTTATTTTAGGTTTATTTTATTTTATTTTTGGCTTATATTATTTTTATTTATTTTTAAGTTTATTTTTTAGGTTTAGGTTTTATGTAGCTTTATTTCATTTTATATTTATTTTTAGTTTTAATTTTAGTTTAGTTTATTTTATTTAGGATTTTGATTTTAGGTTTATTTTATTTTAATTTAGTAAGTTTTAATTATTTTATTTTAGTTTAATTATATATTTTATTTCATATTAGGTTTAGTAGTAGTTTATGTTTTAGTTTTGGTTTTATTTTATTTTATTTTAGTTTATTTAGGTTTAGCATTTTTTATTCATTTTATTTATTTAGTGTTTATATTTAGGTTTTAAATAGTAGGGTATTTGGGTTTGTGATTTAGGGTCAGTTTTGGCCTAGGGTTAGGTTCTTAGGGTTTAGGGTTTAGAGTTTATTAGTGGAGTGGTGGTTTTTAAAGTTTGGTTTAGGGTTTTAGATTTAGGGTATTGGTTTAGGTTTCTGTGGTTTAGGGTTCCATGGTTTATTTATTTTTATTATTTTTTTTATGGTTTGGGTTTCTATTTATTTAGGATTTAGGCTTTATTTAGGATTTAGGTTTTGTTTTTTTTAACATAGAATAAATTGATTCAACATTTTTCTTTTATTTCATCAACCAAGTAGTAACACGAAAGTTTTCTAAGACATTTAGAGATAGATCAAAAATGAGGATGCATAGAGAAAATAAAATACCCTAGATAACTAGAACCATTTTTACTATAAAGATAGAGTTCTATAAGCAGCAGATCAGATCGATCGTTCTTTAGTTTCTGGCCACATCGAACCATCGGTCTTGAATAGCGATCCACCATCATAACGATTATCTCCTCCCTCCTCCTCCATAACCACCACTACTTCAGACTTCCATATCCACAAGCACTCTTGATCCCCAGCCATTATAATAATCTCCCATGAGATCTAGTCGAGCCAAGTTTACTCATCATGTTCTTTAAGGTTCTATCCATTCTTGAGTTTTGGTTTGTTTATTATTAGGTTTTAGAGTTTAAGTTTATTTTTAATCTATTTAGTTACTTTTATCAGGTTTTGGTTTGGGGTTTTATTTAGTTTTTAGCTATGGCAGCTATTTTCTAATTTATTTAGTTACTTTAGTTTAGTTTCATTTTGGGTTTAGGTTTTTATTTGGTTTTTTATTTATTTTTATTTAATTTAGGTTGGGTTTAGGTCAGGTAGTTGTGGTGTGGTTATGATTAGTAGGTTTGAGGTAGGCCCAGTTCAGGCTCAGTTTTAGGATTTAAGTTTAGGTTGTTGGTCCTTTAGTTTTTTAGTGTGGTATTTAGAGTGGGCCCAAGACTCAGGGTTTTATAAAGTAGATTGGGTCAGTGGAAGGTTGGCTCAGTTTCAGGGCTCAGTTGGTCCAGATCAAGGTTCAGGTAGCTCAGTTTATTGGTCCGTGGTATTTAGGTTTTAGGGTTTTTATTATGGTGTTATTTAGATTTTTATTTTTTATTTAGTTTAATATTTGTTGAGGTTTATTAGTTTATTTTAAAGTGGTTATTTAGTTGAGTTTTATTTTTTATTTTATTTTTTTTGGTTTAAGTTTTAATTTTATTTTAATTTTAGCTTTAGGTTTTATTTTATTTTTTTAGGTTTAGGTTTTAAGTTTTATTTTAAGTTTATTTTAGGTTTTTTTTTTTAGTTTAGGTTTAGTTTATTTTCAATTTATTTTATTATATTTTTATTTGGGTATTTTAGTCTAGTTTATTTTAGGTTTAGGTTTAGGTTTTATTTATTTTAGTTTAGTTTATTTTAGTTTAGGTTTAGGTTTATCTTGTTTATTTTATTTTTATTTTAGTTTAAGTTCTTATTTCTATTTTATGGTTTGTGTTTTATTTTTTATTTATTTTTAGGTTTATTTTAGGTTTAGGTTTTTATTTAGTTTTATTTTATTTTATTTTGGTTTATTTTATTATTATTTTATTTACTTTTATTTTATTTAGGTTTTTATTCCAGGTTTATTGTATTTTTTATTTAGTTTAGGTCTTTTAGTATATTTTTATTTTATTTTACTTTTTTATGTATAGGACAAGGTTTTATTATAGGCTTTTATTTCATCAGTTTATTTTTATTTTAGGTTAGAGCTTTGTTTATAGTAGGTGGTTAGCTCAGTGGTCATTTAGTATTTTAGCCCAGGCTCAGATAGGTTGTCAGAGTAGTCCATTAAGGGTGTGGTATTTGTGTGGCCCAGAGCCTGCTATTCACTAGTGGTTTGTGGTAGGTCAGTGGCTCAGTGGTAGTAGGCCCAGGGTAACCCCATGATATGGAGGGCCCAGGGTCTTCAAGCCATGGTAGGGAGGTCAATTTATTTATTTTATTTTTATTTGAATTTAGTCCAGTATTATTTTTATTTATTTAGTTTTATTTTATTTCATTTTATTTAGTTTAGTTTATTTATCTGGTTTATTTATTTTAGTTTATTTTTTTGATTTAGGTTTTAGTTTATTTATTTTTAGATGAGTTTTGTTTTATTTTATTTTGGTTTTATTTTTTTGGTTTATTTATTTTTATTTTATTTTTCTAGGCTTAGGTTTTTATTTTAGGTTTATTTTTAGGTTTTATTTTAGTTTATTTAGTTTATTTTAGTTTATTTTATTTTTATTTAGTTTTATGAGGTTTAAGTTTATTTTATTTTAGGTTTAGGTTTTAGGTTTATTTATTTTAGTTTTATTTTATTTTTTTTGCAGGTTTAAGTTTATTTTATTTATTTTATTTTATTTAGGTTAAGTTTTTATTTTTTATTTATTTTAGGTTTATTTTCTAGGTTTAAGTTTTTTATTTAGTTTTATTTTATTTTATTTTAGGTTTATTTTATATTCTTTTATGTTTACTTTTTATTTTATTAGGTTTTAATTCTCGTTTTATTTTATTTTTATAGTTTAGGTTTTATTTATTCATTTTAGTTTTTTTTTTAATTTTTATTTTATATTTAGTTTAGGTTTAGGTTTAGTAAGTTATATATATACTTATTTATTTTAAGTTTATGTTTTTAGTTTTAATCAGGTTTAAGTTTTTTTTTTGGTTTTAAGGGCATGGCCCAGGGTTTAGGTTTAGGGCCTAAGATAGGGTCAGGGTAAATGAGCATCAGGGTAGTTTTTGGGTTTAGGGTGGTTATATAGTGTGGAGCTCAGTGGTGGGTAGGGTTTGGATAGTGGTTAGGTTAGGGTTTAGGAGGATAGTGTAGGGTAGGGTCAGATTAGGTTTAGGGCTCAGGGTAAGATTTGGGTTGGAGAGTGGCCTTTTTTAATAAGCAAACAGAGATTAGTTTTAATTTAGTATTTTGTATTTATATATATATTATATATTTTATTTTATGTTTATTTTATATTATGTTTATTTTATTTTTTTATTTTTTGTTTAAGTTTTATTTTAGATTTTTAGGCTTAGGTTTATTTTTTTTACTTTAGTTTTTTTATTTTAAGTTTAAGTTTATTTTATTTATTTGGTTTAGATTTTATTTTATTTTAGGTTTTTTTTTAGGTTTAATTTTTATTTTTTTTTAGTTTTATTTATTTTATTTTTATTTAATTTAGTTTAGATAAATTTATTTAGGTTTAGGTTTTATTTATTTTAGTTTAGTTTATTATAGTTTAGGTATGTTTGTTTATTTTATTTTAGGTTTATTATTTTAGTTTAACATTTAGATTTTATTTTAATTTTATTTATTTATTTTATTTGGCTTATTTATTTTTTATTTATTTTAAGTTTATTTTTATTTTTTTTTTATGTCTTTTATTTCATTATTTAGGTTTATTTAGTTAATTTTAGTTTAGTTTTATTTTATTTAGATTTATTTTAGGTTTATTTTATTTTAATTTATTATTTAATTATTTTATTTTAGTTTAATTTTTTATTTTATTTTATTTCATTTTATTCTGGGTAGGTTTAGGTTTATGTTTAGTTTTTTATTTATTATTTTTAGTTTATTTAGGTTTAGGTATTTTATAATTTATTTATTTCTAGTTTTAAAGATAATTAGGGATTGGTGTGGTTGTGGAGGGTTGCGATAGGGTGTAGGTAAGGGGGTTATTTAGGTGGTTGGGTTTAGGGTTTTTTTGGGTGGGATGGTAAAGAGGTTTAGGGTTTAGGATGTAGGGGTTTAGGTTAGTTTATAGAGGGTTCATGGTTAAAATTTTTATTATTTTTATTTTTTTTATGTTTATGGTTAGGGTTTTATATTTAGGGCTTATGATTTAGGCTTTAGGTTTTTGATTTAGGGTTTTTGTTTTTTTTAACATAGAATAAATTCAGATTCAACATTTTTTCTTTTTGATTTCATCAACCAAGTAGTAACAAAGTAAGTTTTCTAATACACAAGCGATGAGATAGATCAAAAATGAGGATGCATTGAGAAAATAAAATACCCTAGATAACTAGAACCATTTTTACTATAAAGATAGAGTTCTATAAGCCAGATCGCATCGTTCTTTATTTCTAGCTCATGAACCATGGTCTCTTGAATAGCAGGATCCACCATCATAACCCCGATCTCTCCCTCCATCGGTCCTCCCTCCTCCATAACCACCACTACTTTGGTCACCACTTCCATATCCACAAGCACCTCCAGATCCCCAACCGCCACTACAATAATCAGCCCACCATGAGATCTGAGCCAAGTTTACTATTATCAGTTCTATCCATTCTGAGTTTTAGGTTTAGTTTATTAGGTTTGATTTTAAGTTTATTTTAATCCATTTAGTTACTTTGATTAGGTTAGGGTTTGGGTACTGAGTGTTATAGTTATTTTCTAATTTATTTAGTTACTTTCTTTAGTTTAAGATTGGGTAGGTTGTGGTTTTATCAGGGTTTTCAGGTCGTTGGGTAGAGTTTATCAGTTGGTGGGTTATAGGTTTAGAATAGTGGGTTTATTTAAGTGGCCTTTTTAGTTTACATTTTAGGCTCAGATAGGTTTAGTTTATTTATTTAAGTATTTAATTTTTTTATATTTATTTTTTAGTTTAGTTTTTTTTTTGGTTTTCTTTAAAGTTTTATTTGTGGTTTAAGGTTTACTTTTAGTTTCTAGGGTTTAGGGTTAGGGTTTAGGTTTTAGGTCTAGGATTAAGGTTTTAGTTTAGGGTTTAGGTTTAGGTTTTATGTCTAGGGTTCAGTTTTAGTTTAGTGTTAAGATTATGTGAGTAATTAATCTCAAATTTTATGGTTAATTTAATGGGATGACCTGTATCTCCCATGATTTTCTTAGAATTTATTGGTCACTTAATTAGAAAATTGACTAATTGAACCCAATTACCTTTAAGTTAATTAACATTAATTAATTCCATGAATAGTAAAATTAATTAATTTTCTTAATCATCAACAAGAATGAACCAAGGAACGTTTTATTGGGTTTATGGTTTATTGAGAGGAGTGATATCATGATTTATTTAGGAGGGTTTAGAGAAGTATAGGGCCCAGTTTGGATGCTTTTAAAGCTCATTTAAGTCAGGAGTGTGGCCTGTGGCCTGGGTCTGGGTTTGATAGGTTTAGGGTCTTAGGGCCCAGTTTTAGTGGGCTTATAAGGTCAGATTAAGTTTAGTGAGCCCAGGTCAGGTGTGGTCAGTTAAGGTTTAGTAGGGCCCAGGTTTGGTAGGGCCCAGGGAAGAGAAGGATTTAGTGGTCAGGTTTAGGCCTGTGGAGGTCAGGCCTGTGGTTAGGTTAGGTTTGTGGTTTAGGGTTTAGTTAGATTGGATTTAGTGGTTAGGTTTAGTGGTTTTAAATTATTTATTTATTTTTTTATTTTTTATTTAGGTTTAGGTTTTAGGTTCAAGGTTCTGGTTTTAGTTTAAAGTTTAGGGTTTTAATTTTTTTTAACAGAGAACAAATTCAGATTCAACATTTCTTCTTTTCGATTTCATCAACTAGATAGTAACACACCAAGTATTATAAGACACAAGAGATGACATAGATCAAAAATGAGCACGCATTGAGCAAATCAAAAACTTTAGATATATAATCTTTCTTAAAGACACACTTCTATAAGCTCGGATCGATCATCTTTCTTATCTAGTTTCCATCCTAACCACCTCGCCTCTTAGTATCGGATCCACCATCATAACGCCGTTTTCCCTTCATCACCACCATGATCAGAATCATCGCTCTCCCACCTTCACCATCACTACTCACCACCACCTCCATATCCACCAACACCTCTAGATCCCACCACCACTAATTTTGCTTCCATTAGATCTAGGTTTGATGGTTACATACAAGTTCAATGAGTTTAGGTTTAGGTTTAGGTTTATTGGGTTTTATTTATTTTTTAATTTATTTAGTTACTTTAAAATTCATTTGGTAGGATGGGTGGTTTGGGTTTAAGTTTATTATATTTATTTAGATTTAGAGAGGGTCAGGTTTATTTATGGTAGAGTTAGGGTTATGGTGGTATTTGGCTTTTGGAGTAGGCTCAGGTGGGAGGGTTTAGGTTAGCTCAGTGGTAATAGTTTTTGTGGAGGTCTGGTTGTAGAATGGCCCAGGGTCTGTGGTTAGGTAGTTATTATTAATTATAAAGTCAGTCAGGGTTGGTTTGTGGGTTTTAGGTTTAGGTTTGGGTTTAGGGTTTAGGGTTTGGTTTTTTAGGGTTTAGAGTTTGGCTTTAAGGTGGTTTTAGAGGGTAAGTTTGTTTAGGGTTTATTTAGGTCCTGGGATTGTTTTAGTTTAGGTTTACAAGAGAGAAATTAATCCCAAATTTTATGGTTTTATTTAATGGGACATCTATCTCCCATGATTTTCTTGAGATTTATTGCTCACTTAATTAGAAAGCTTTGAACTCTAATTACTTTAAGTTAATTATTGACTAATTAATCCCATGAATAGTAATAAATTAGTTAATTAAGTTTATTAATCATTGCTAGAAAATGAGCCAAGTAGGGTTTAGGGTTAAGTTTTGTGGTTTAGTGTTTTAGTTTACGATTTTAGGTTTAGTTTTTGGTTAGGGTTTAGGGTTTAGTGTTAGGGTTTGGGTTTAGGGTTTTAGGATTTATTTAGGGTTTAGGGTTTTAAGATTTAGTTTAAGTTTGGTATGGTTTAGGTTTTAGTTTAGGGTTTAAGGTTTATGATTTAGGTTTTAGGGTTTAAGATTTTAGGATTTTTTTATTTTTGGAAACCCCATATAGGGGGGATTTTATTGCCACAAAAAAGGGGTTACAAGGTCCTTAAAGGGGATAAACTAAAACCATCGCTCAAAGAGCTACAATCACTAGGAGTAAATCCCCATATCTAAGTACATCCAAGAAAAGAGTAAGTAAGCAAAAGATACAAAGTGATTAACAAAAGTAAACAAATGAAGGATGAGGGCCAATGTTCAGAGGAAGTGAGAATGCATGACACTATGGAGCAACCCGCAAGAGAAAAGAGAAAAGCACCGCAAGATTGTAGAGTGAAGAAGTTAGAGCGTTAAAGTAGTACAGAAAATGATAAGTGAAAGCAGAAAAATCGAAAATGGTAATAATAAAGAAGTGGGATAGAGGAGGCTCAGGCTCAGCCACACCAAGTTGGGGCAGATGCAAATATGAGCATCCAAACTTCAGCAGAAGGGTTACATCACAAGAGCTACTACCAAACCAAAATGGAGTGAAAGCATCACAGCCATCATAGCCAACAAACCTGTATAGCAGCCATTTGATGAAGATCTTTTGAGCCAAAATACCTGCAAGAATAGGCAAAGCCGTATACACAAAAGTGGAAAGAGCAGCAAAGAACAAAGTGGGTAAGGGGATCCCATGCCAAATATATGTCATCATATTAGGCTCCATGGCATGATAATCCCAACTCAAATGAAAGAGGACCATCAATGTCAGGTCATCCAAACTAGAAACTAGATCTAAAGGATAATACACAACAAATTTTGAAATCTACTACAAACTAGCTAGGCAAAGACAAGAGCAAGGAATTAACCCCATTCCAATCCTATAGGACATTAATAAATATACATTCTTGGTAAACACAAGAAGTACTGTGGTTATTTCATCAAAAGATAAGCAAAGAATGTAAGTAATGCGCCTTAACAACCTCCTAGTTTCAGAAAATTGAGAACATCAATTATAAAGGGAAACAACATACCCCAAGCCCAAATTACCATAGGAAATGGAAGTACAATAGCAGATAAGAAGAAACAGGTAAAGGACTGCTCCCCACCACAGAAAAATCCAGTAAGAGACAATCAGAGAAACACCACAAAAATAGTTTCCTTATGATCAAATTCATTAATCCAGTCACCAACAATCGAGTAATAAAAGGTGGCCATAAATCCAATGAGATTAAACAATGCAAAGATTAAAATCAAGAGAGGCAAAAGTATAGTCACAATGATATGCACAAATGTAGCATAAGCTAAAGGGAAAAAATAGCAAAGATATGAAGTCAGCAAATTCAAAATGCAATAAAAAAAACCCAAAAGCCAATAATCAAATTAGAAATAAACAACAACCACAAAAAAAAACAACTACTGGATAAGGAAACATACCCCAAGCCCAAATGACCACAGAAATGGGAGGACAATAGTAGATAAGAAGAAGGTAAAGGGATATGATAACAGCAAAAACCCAAAAGCCCATAACTAGAATGGCAAAAAAGAGAACCATAAAGACATCCTGCTTGATAAAGGACCCAAAAATCCAAAGGCCATCAGAGTAAGCAATAATGCAATTACCCCCACCAAATTTAAGCAAAATAGCATCAAAATCAACGAAAAATAGATAGATAACCACAGCAAGAGGATGAACATAAGATTCAATAAAACCAACCAAAGATAGAATAGAGTAAAGCCAACAACCAACCCCATCAAAATGGAAGATGCTTTCCAAATAGAGAGGAAAAGTCTGCCAAGGCAAGTCGAGAACAAATAAAGAAGTGAAATCAGCAGCCCAACAAAAAAATCCTTCCAAAATGGGAAAATAGTTTGTAGCTAAACCCACAACCACGGTTGGCAAACCAAGAAGCCATGAAGAAAACCGATGTAAGGAGATAAGAATAAATAGAAAACACATTCTGAGAAAGGGGAAAATAAAAAAAATCAAGAAACAACAAAGACCAACAAGAAAGACAACCCGTAAGAGCTAATGAACAAAGGAATCAAAGATCAAAAGAAGCCAACAAACAAGATAAAAGAAGAAAAGTTAATAAAGAACCACCTAATACAAATAGACAATGCCTTAGAAAAAAACCTAAAAAAGAACCAACAAAAAAACCCTAAGTAAATCAAACTAAAAAAACCATTAAGAAAGTCCAAACTCAAGATAAGGATAAACAGGAGATAATACACTCTCTGCAGTTGGAAGAAAGAGGTTACCCAAAGAAATCAAGAAAGCAACTCCAAAGGCACCACCGGACAAGAAGGACAACCCCAAATAGCTTGTCAATAGTGGAGTCCGTGATCCGACGCCCAACAACCAAGATGATAATAATAGCAAATTGCCAAAAAAAACCCCCAATGCAAATATACAAAACAAAAGTAAAGTCCCAGAAGGATAGGGAAAGAATCAAGCCAAAGCTAGCTAAATCGAGATGATCAGCAGCAGCTCCAAAGCTAATAAAAGAGACAAGCAATAAAGCAAAAGCCAGCAACCATTCAATAACCTCAAAAAGGTCCAACTCATCAAGACAATCCAAAACCCTAGAAGCAGAAGCTAAAATCCAATTATGCAGTTAGGTAATCATAGTGCTATGCACAATTTTAATAGAGCTAAATGGGAGAAGACAGCATATTAGGTGATCAGTTGCAACCTAGAAGCAAGAAGCAAAGTTAATCAAGATAAAAATAGGCAACAAACAGCCAAAAACCATAAGGTTAGCCTGTAAATAGATATTAATTACAACAAAGGATGTGCCGATTCACCATATAGGATGGGAAGAGGGATTAGCAATACCATCAAAGAAACCAACCCTAAGAGCAGCCTACATGATAAAAGACCCAAAAATCTAACAACCAAACATTAAAACATCATAATAAATATTGCATCCTACATAAGAAACACTAGGAAGTAACATTGATACAACATAGGTTACTAAGTGGTTCCAAGCCATCTTTGATAACCAAGAAGACACAAAATTTAATGCCGAGTAATCCCACAAGATCACTAAAATTGGAAATCAAGGTAATTCCAATCCATAATAAGGAAAGAATATCGATAAGTTATTAGTCATAAAGTTGAAGAGGGATATCTGTTAAGCATTGATGCAAGGATCCTAGATTATAATTCCATAAAAGGAAAGAAATATGCCCCTGTTGATCAAAAAATACAACATCAACAAATAGAGCATTAAATAGTATATCTCCCTCCAGCAATGAGTAAACCCCTTATCATTAATAATGGATAGCATTGATAAGAAGACCCCAATCAAGATTGGGATAGTAAACCAACAGAGATGTTACACATAATTGACCAAATGGGAGTATTAGATGATGCATCAAGAAATTTGAGAGGTATAGCAACACTTTATTAGTGTAAGTAACAAAAGCTGGAGGCCCCCAATTAAAGGAAATGCAATTAAACCAACAACACATGTCACAAATATGAAGTAGTATCCCGGGTGAAACATCAGCAAAAACCAAGAGAACAACAACACTGAATATAAAATGGGCATTGGTTAAACATATTGAACAGATCAATCCCATAGGTTAGATTAATTTGAGATAAGGGAGCCGGTATTGTCCAAATTAACCAAGCAAACCACAAATGTTTGGGTAGGGTGAGTTGATCAAAGAAGATTATACCATCCAATCTAGCTCCTGATTGGCAAGGTAATCGCATGCATTACCCTCATACACAGTGATGTTAAAATTAAATTGGGTAAGAAGAGCTCTAGTTTGCTTGAGAAGGTAGTACAATTTAGTGTTGCTCATTTTGGTGGAAGTCAAAAGATCAATCAGTAGAAGGGCATCCACCTCAATCCAAATATTGAGCCAACCATTTTGAAGGAAAATCTCAAGAGCTTTGTACACTGCCATAAGCTCAGCAAAAGGAGCAAAATTAAGGGGTAAGCAAAGCACATAGGACTTTACCATTAAGATTTAAAATGCCACCACAACTGAACCTTTATGAGAGATAAAATCGGTGTTAATTTTAATAGTAACAATAAATAATCTTGTCATTTCTGATGGGGTTGATCCGTAAGTTAAGACCAGTTTATTGGCCACAAATTTACAACCTTTGAATTGTTTGTAGTGAATGAGATTGGCATTAAACAAGTCAAATTTTGTTTTAATTCTAGCAATTATCCTCATGTGGTTCATGGGGATCTCGTGATGTTTTGCATCATTTCAACCATATAAACCAAATAAGAGTGATAGCGGTTATGACTTTAATGTGACCTTTAATAGTGTTGTCAAAATAAACTTCAAGAAGTTGATATAAAGTTAGCCATTGAAAATGACAATGTTAAAGAGATCATCATACCAAATCCAAAGTTTAGAAGCAATGGCCCTTAACAAAGACATGATTCACATTCTCAATGTGAAAGCACATTGACATTTTGAAGGTAATTGAAAACCTTTACCCCACAAGAGTCAACAGAGGGATGAAGTTTTTCAAAATATGCCAAGTAAGAATAGAATAAGAAGTAGGGATAGTGTTATTCCAAAGTTTGAGAAACACATTGGAAGAATCATGAGTTTCTTTAATGTGAAGCCAAACATTTTTAAAGTTGAAATCACCATTACGTGAGAGCTTAAAAAGGATCGATCTTGATTGGTAGGAATGATAGGAATAGTAGTAAGTTTGTTCAAGAGAAAAGAAGGAATATAATCGAGCTTACTATTGTTCCACATATTATTCGCAGAAAGATTTCACTTTAATAGCGGTAGTGGAATGGGTAGAAATAAGTCATCAATGGACCCACATTATCTTGCCAAAAGAAGGAGGAGCGAGTTAATCCCCAAAAATTAAGGATTCATCCCATTTGATGGAACAAAGTCTTTTCCAAATAGGAGAGTCTCCCACTTTATAGGGACAAATGAGGGGTGCTTACCGACAATATTTGATCATGAAATTAGCCCAAAGACTATTATTACTCCTAAAATTCCACCAGAGTTTATAGGAAATGGCAGTGATAGCTTCTTTGATTGGCTTACATCCAAGACAACCTTCAGTGAGAGTGCCACAACTTTTAGACCAAGAGGTCCAGTGCATTCTTTTAGAAGAGTTATTAGAGCCTGAGAAAAATTTGTTAAGGAGATGCTCAATTCTATTAATGATAGAAATGATCAGCATAATGGTTTGGATGAGATATAAAGGCATGGAATTAAGAGTGCTCTTAATCAAGGTGAGCCTACCACCGAAAGAGAGTAAATGAAATTCCCAAATAGAAATTTTATTAGAGATTTTCTGGATAAGATCATCAAAATATGAGATCTTTTCCTTTAAAAGTAGAGCCAGAGATAATTAATAGGAAGTTGATGTTGCTGAAAATTAGTAATTCTGGAGATTTGGTTGAGCCTATTGGTAGGAATTTTAGTTGAGAAAGAGACCACTTTCTTTGCCAAAATCATTTAAAAGGTTCTTAATAATTTTAATGTGCTGAATAGAGGCATTGCAAAAGATTATAAAATCATCAGCAAAATTGAGATGAGAAATAGGGAGACCACCATGAGTTTTAAAAAACATGGTAGGATTTTTATTGAAAAGATCATTCAGGCTCCTCGAAAGATATTCAACAATAATAATAAAAAGAGAGGGTGAAAGGGGTCTCTCCTTGTCTCAAGCCATGCTTAAAGTAAAGAAACCTAGGGACTCACCATTCATAATAATAAGAACCAAACATTGGTAATATAGTTTTGATGAGGGATGAAATTATCGAAAACCCAAACAAATGTAAGATTTGAAAGAGGAAATCCCATGAGAGGTTATCAAAGCTTTAGAGATGTCGGTTTGAGGAGGATGTTGCCACCTCTAGTAGGAACATCAATGTCATGAACCAACTCTTGGGCTAGAAGGATATTATATTCTATTTTAATGAAGCGGTTTGGTTAGGAGAAATAATTTTAGAACGGACTTATCCTATTATTAATTAATTTAGCAATGAGTTTTTTTAAAAGAAGGCAAAGGGATAGGTCTAAAATCTCCCAAGAATTATTAGTTTTGGGAATGAGGACAATTGAAGTGCTAGAAAAGTATCTAGGTAAAGAGCGCCATCAAAGAAATCAACAACATCAACAAGGTCGGACTTAATAAAAGGCCAACAATGCTGAAAAGAAATGGGTATGTAGCCATCGGGCCGATAATAAGTCGGTGTTCATGCTATTGAGAGTACTACTAATCTCCTTGTAGGGGCAAAGTAAGTAAATGATTTTCATCATTAGTAATCATAGAGGGATCGTGTGTGTTGGAGAGGGCTTCTAAGGGAGGGTTGATGTTTAATAAATTTTGAAAATGTTGTATGAATATCTTTAATTTATTATTATTGATCCATTCAGTTAATATTTTGATTTTTTGAATAGAGTTTAAGGCTTTCCTTTTTTTTTAAAGAGCATGGAAATACCTTGTATTTTACATCCCATCAATAATATGTTTGCTAGCGGCCTTTTGATTCCGTGGTTTCCTCCATATTGATAATTTATCAAGTTATCTTTAGCTTGTTCAACTCATCAAGCTTACTAGGATCGGTTAAGATAGCATCTTCAAGGGAGCAAACTAATTGTTCCATAATTTTGAGATTGGCAAAAAGATTATTAAAATGATGCTTATTCCACCAATTTAGGTTTTGTTTAAGTCTTTCGAGCTTAAGCCAAAGCTGAATCATGCCTTTAACGGAATTTTCTAGGTGAATAGGGGCCATCCAATTAATGGAATCAACATTAATGAAATCACGATGTTGGGTCCACATATTTTGGAATCTAAAAGGAGTAGGGGAGGAAAGATTACTGGAAGAAGTTTTGACAGAGATTAAAAGTGGAGCATGGTCAAAGTTTTCTCAAATGCTCAATAGAGTGAGGGCCATTGATTGATCCAAAGGGAATTAAAGAGGGTCCTATCAAGCCCTTTGCCAAACTCTAGAGTTATGCCACATATAGTGAGCCAAAAACCAATATCAATCAGTTGCGAGGATCATATTAGAAAATCTTCCATGGAATGGATGTTAGGAGACCTCCCCTCCTTTAGAGAAGTGAAAATAGTGTTGAAATCACCCCAACCAACGGTTTGTTGTTAAAGGAGGCGAAGGTTCTTAAGTGATCCCCAAAGGATGTTCCTACCTCTACACAAGAAGCATAGATAAAGGAACCAAGAGCGAGAAAATTCACCCAATGAGATTTGAACATTAACCAATTGTTTGAGATCATCAAGGATAGAAATGTTGATTAAATTATTCCAAAAAAACCAAATTTTATTACTAATATTATAAAAGAAATTTTGAAAGCCAAGCATTCTAGCAACATGGGTGATCTTAGAAGAGTGAATGAATGGCTCAATAACAACAAGTAAGGCTATGTTATGAGTGCGACAAAGGCTCTAACGATTGGTGAGAGTCCCAATACCCGAACATTCCAAATAAGAAAATTGATCATAATAAGGTGGAAGGAAAAGAAATAGATAAAAAATTGAAGGAGAAAAGGAGAGCATGAAGAAATTATTTGTGGGAAGTTAGAGAAGATCGAGTGGTTCTAGTGGAGCTATTAGTGAACATTCTAGCTTTAAGGGATTTTTTTTAATAATAGTTTGAAAAGGCCTATCTATGTCCAATGTATCTCCATTAGAAAGGGAGTGGTTGGTGATATTCAGAATAGGAGCAGTATCTATCAAAGCATTCCTAATGGTGATTTCTCCTTGTATCGAGTTAGGTTGTGAAAATTAGCATGGATATCACTTTGTAGAGTAATAGAAGGAGAGGTTGTGACACCATTAATAGCACAAATTTCATTCTCATTTCCATGATGATTATTCAGATTTTGTCGTCACCAAAGTATCAATATTTTTTGAATAATTCAATTAGTTTTGATCCAACTTGAGATTCCATTCAAATCACCATTATGATTCATATGAGTCAAGGGATTGTCTTGTGATGCTAAATTTTTACAAGTAGGAGTAATGTTAATTAAGTTATCATTAGTTTCCTCACAAACCTCAATATCATTATTATTGTTCTCCAATAGGAAAATCGGTAGATAGTAAAGGAGTAAGGGTAGGAGGGTGAGTTCCATTTTGAGTAGCTTTAGGCACATAAGAACTTATTAATTTTTTCATTTCCTAGAGTGGGATTAGGATCGACAATTTATTCTTTTTAAGATTAGGGTGTAACACAAAGCATTCAGAGTGATCATGACCATGGATCTTATAGTGTGTGCAAAAAATAGGAAATTTTCAAATTCCACTTTTAGAAATTTTTCCAATCAAACTTCTTTAGGGGTACTTTTGGTAATATCAATCTCAACCAAGATACGTGCAACTAATGGCCGAGATCTCACAGCGGTGGCTTGATCAATTTGAAGGGGCCTACCAAAGAGAGCCTCAACCACAAATAAGACTTGATGGGTAACATAATGTATCCTCATGTTTGGAAAGGCTAGCCATAAAGGAACAATAGGGGATTCCTCTTTGACATCAAAAAGAGGTGACCATTTCAAGAGCCTCATTTAACAATTGTACACAAAGTAGGAGCGACGAGCAAAGACTCTTGAGTAGTCTAAATTATTTGATAGCTGAATAAGGATATGCCTAGGATCGATCAACCTGATAGTGAAAACTACTGAAAGCTTTAGGCTATGAAAGAAGGATAGGATATTGTCAAGAGTCAGGCGACGTAAGGAAAATTTTCCAACTAATGAAAATTCAAAGGTCTTTGCCAATTTTTCCACATCAAGTTCTGAGCACATTATAGCCGGTATTCCATGGAAGGAAGTTGAGATTAAGTTAACCAAAGCATTAGAGCAAGTGTTCTTACCAAATAATGCATCATTGAAAGACTTAACGTAGATGTGGATGAAGTCGATCAAATTACCTTGTAGATCGAGCAGGATACCTCAGTTCAGTTGCAGCAGCCTCCGCCATTGTAAGATCAAGGAAAAATCACATAAGCATAAGCGAGTAATAAACCAGAAAATATGATCGGGAAGAGGGAAGCACTCATAAGAAAAATGAAAGGAACAGAAATTAAGAAAGTCGTGGAGAAGAAAGGAAGGGAATTAGTTTAATATTTTAGGGTTTAAGGTTTAGGCTTTAAGGTTTAGGGTTTAAGGTTTAGGATTTAGGTTTTAGGTCTAGGGTTCAAATTTTAATTTAAGGTTTAGGGTTTAGGGTTTAGGGTTTTGGGTTTTTAGGGTTTAAGGTTTATGGTTCAGTGTTTAAGGTTAGCTTAGGGTTTAGGGTTAGTTTAGGGTTTAGGGTTTAGGTTATATGCTTTAGGGTTTATGGTTTTTAGGGTTTAGAGTTTAAGGTTTAGGGCCAGTTTAAGGTTTAGGGTTTAGGGTTTAAGGGTTTACATTCTAGGTTTTAAGGTTTAAGGATAGGGTTTAGGGTTAGTTTAGGGTTTAGGGTTTAGGGTGTAGGGTTTAGTGTTATAGATTTAGGGTTGTAGCTTTAGGATTTTTTATTTTTTATTTTTGGGAAACCCCATATAGGGAGAATTTTATTGCCACACAAAAAAAAGTGTTACAAGGTCCTTAAAGGGGATAAACTCCACAACTCTTGCTCAAGAGCTATTAACCTAGAGTAAATCCCATCTAAATACAACCAAAAGCAAAATAAAGAGTAATGAAAGCAAAAGATACAAATTGATTAACAAGATAAAGCCAAAAGGAAGATTAGGCCAAAGCTCTTGGGATGAGAGAATGCATGACACTATGAAGCAAACCTACAAGAGAACAAGAGAATAGCACACAAATAGGAAAAAAAAAAGAAATTAGAGTAGTTAAGGTATCTGACAGTGAAAAATGAAAGCACATAAACGAAAAGATAATAAGGAAGTGTGATAGAGAAGGCTTCAGGCACACAAGTTGGGGTGATGCAAATATGAGCATCCATACTTATAGGGTTACATCACAAGAGCTACTACCAAACCAAAAGGGTGAAATCATCACGACCATCATAGCCAACAAACTTGTATAGCAACCATTTATTGAAAGTTTGAGCCTTAGTACACCAAACCTAAGCAAAGCCCTATCGAAAAAGAAAGCGAGAATGTGTAAGGATCCCATGCGGTAAATGTCATCATATTTGGCACCATGTCATGAGAATCCCAACATAAATGAAAGTGAACCATCATTGTCAAGTCTACCATATTTTTAAGCAGGTCCAAGGGTTTAATTAAATCAGCATGAAGACCCACAAGAAAATAGTAGAAAAGGCAGAGGTAAGAAGCATAAAAATAGAAGACACTGAAATCCAACAAGGCAAATAAAATATGGAATTAACCCCATCCCAAACATATGGGACAAATATTAAACAGTCACAAAATGAGGTATACCTTAGGAATGCAGAAAAGAAAAAGCTGTAGATAACAACCTCCTTGTTACAAAAGTTACGAAGTTAGTAACCAGGAGTGTAAGGCAAGCATACCCCAAATTACCAGAATTGTAGAAGTCTATCGAGAGAGAGGAGATGGGAATACAGCGGTAGATGAACCATAAGGGTAATACTGCCACCACAAACTCAAGTAAAGACAATCAAAGAGACAATGCGAATTAGCTCATTGGCGGCTTCGATAATCGGTTCAATCAACAAGGCGGAATAGGGCAAGGCGGCCATAAATCCACCCATTCGAGTAAATAAAGCATAGGTTAAAATCAAATTAGGCAAAAGCATAATCATTCTGCATAAATCTAACTAAATCAAGAGGAAGAAAAATAGCAGAAGTTAAGTAGATCTCAAACATCAATCAAGCAAAGCTATAAATCAAGAAAACATTCAAAAAAGTAACACAAACAACAACAACCACAAAGACAAATACTGACATAGGACCCAAAATCCAACAATAATAACAATGAAAACAACAATACAATTATTGCACCCACCATATGATAAGCCGCTGAAAAGCAGAGATGCAAAAAAGAAACAAAATGGGTTCAAAAGATAATCAACATTGAAATCCTTCAAGGTAAAGATGAGCAAAGAAGTGCCTAAAGAAACCATAAAGAAAGACCAATCCGCAAAGAGATAATAAAAATAACCAAAAAATTGTAGTTTCTCTGAAGATGGGATGATGGGGTTAACAAAATCAATCAAGACAACACCAAAAGCACCTCTGAGCATGATAGACATCCCAAAGAGTTGTAGGCATAAAACCCAATGATCCAACCAACAACCAAGATAGGAAAAATAGCAAGTTGGCCATAAAACCACCCATTCAAAATAGACAATGCATAAGATAAATTCCGTGTAGATAATGAAGTGGTCCGCCAAGTTTAAAACCAAGATGGAAAAAACAATAGTTTAGATAGGCCTCAAACATGTGATGATCACCGCTATTGCAAACAACAATAATTAAAAGCAAAGCCACCATGCCCAAAATCCTCAAAAGAGGCCGCTAGTGATAAGATCCCAAAAAAGGCTTGTTGAGCATTAATCCATAACAACCAAGACAGTAACTACCAACAAGCTGGCAAAAAATCCACCCATTCAGAGTAAACAATGCATAGGTTAATATCCAATTATGCAGTAGCATAATCATAGTGATCTGCACAATTTTAACAGAACCAATAGGGAAAAAATAGCAGCAGATTAAGTAGACTTCAAACATCAGGTGATCAGCTGCAGCCTGGTTGCAAACAGCAAAAATAATGGGGCAACAAACAAGAAGTAATTCCAAACTTAAAACAATCAAAAAATAACAACAAACAAACCACTACCACAAAGGTACTGGATAATGGACTCGATAATCCAACAACCAATAAATAAAACAACACTACAATTATTGCACCAACCATAAGATAAGCCAAAAAAGAATAGTGGGGCAACATAGCCATAGAAAGGGTTCAAAAGTAAACCATCAATGAAATCCTTCAAGACAAAGGAGAGTAGGTTAGCAGCTGAACTACCATCCTAAAAAAAAATAGACTGAAAGGAAATCATTAAGTAAGTCCAATCGAAAAGAGATAATAATAATAACAAGGGTATTGCTTTCTCTCCATAGGTAGATGAGGTTAGCAA
This sequence comes from Cymbidium sinense, assembly GCA_021442155.1. NCBI lineage: Eukaryota > Viridiplantae > Streptophyta > Magnoliopsida > Asparagales > Orchidaceae > Cymbidium > Cymbidium sinense. The sequence goes on from JAKCPB010000662.1 coordinate 159,921, forward strand.
ACAATACAATCAACAAACCAACCCCAAGAGCAACCTCAGAGGATAAAAAGGCCTAGAAATCCAAGAGCAATTAAAACATCAAAATAAATATTACACCCACCATAAGAAAAGCCAAAAAACAATGTACAACATCTTATAAAGTGGTCCAAAGGAAAGCCATCTTTAAGATCCATCAAGACACATAATATCCGCCAGCCTAATCCCACAAAGATCGCAATAACAGACTAGATGGAAATCAAATAATTCCAATCCAGAAAAGAAGTTATAATAAAGATATTGCAATTTCTCTTAGTTGTGGAGGTAAGGTTATGGCACGTAGGAGGGCCACAACCATAATAAGGAGAAGAATAATAGATAAATTGGGGCCAGCCATAAGGGTATATAGAAGTATAGCATTTAAACATTGAGACAAGTGCCTAGAATATAATTCAAGAAAGAGGAAACGAGGAAGAACACAATTTAATCATAAAATGAGAAATAAAATAATAGATCCATAATCAAAATATTGATGGCAAGAGGTATGTCCTGTGATAAAAAAATAAAGTAAAATAAAGCATAAAGTAATACATCCTCCAAAGAAATAGAAACACCTTACCATTAAAAGTGGAAGCAAATATAAGGCCCCATTTAAGGTTGAGAGTTAAACCAACAGCGATGCCACAGAGATAATAACCAAAGGTATCGATGCATCAGTTCCAAATGAACATCAACACATTAAGAGGAACAGCAAAGAAGCCCCAATTAAAGCTAGGTAATTAAACCAACATCAAGGGATATCGATGATGCATCAAGAATTCCCAAGAAACAAACACTAAATAGAAAATGATCATGCGCTAATCGTAATATAGCATCAATCCAATAGGTTGGATTAATTTCTAAGATAAGGGAGTCCAAGATTGATTCACCAATCCATGCAAATGTTTAGAAGAGTAAGTTGATCAAAGAATTTTATACCATCCAATCTAACACATTGGCAAGTAATCAACACATGCATTACCCTCATGCCATACATGAGAGATTTTAAAATAGAGTTGAGAAAGGAGAGCTCTTTGCTTGAGAAGATAGTATAATTCTCAGACTACCCATTTTGGTGGAAGTCAAAAGATCAATCGCATACCTCAATCCAAATATTGAGCCAACCTTTTGAAGGCAAATCTCAAGAGCTTTGTACACTTCCATTAGCTCAAAGAAAAGAACAGTATTAAGGGGTAAGCAAAAGCACATAGGACTTTACCATTAGGGTTTCTAAAAAATGCCACCACTAAAGCATTTTGAGAGACAGAGCCATCGTTAATTTTAATAGTATTAACATGAGGTTTTACCCAATAAACAATCTTGTCATCTTTACAGGGTTGATCCCAAAGTTAAAACCCGCTTTATGGCCACAAATTTACAACCTTTGAATTGTTTGTAGTTAATTAAATTGGCATTAAACAAGTCACAAATTTTGTTTTTAATTCTAGCAATTATCCTCATGTGGTTCATAAGAATCTCACGAAGTTTTGCATCATTTCTGTCCATCCATATGAACCAAATAAGAGTGATAGTAGTTATGACTTTAATGTGACCTTTAGTAGTGTTCTTGAAATAAACTTCAAGAAGCTGATATAAAGTTAAGGAGCCATTGAATTTGATAATGTTAAAGAGATCATCATACCAAATCCAAAGTTTAGAAGCAATGGCTCATAACAAAAAACATGATTTACATTCTCAATGTGAAAGTAGTAGTGGTATTTTGAAGGTAAGTGAAAACCTTTCCCCACATCAAGGAGTCAACAGGATGAAGTTTTTCAAAATATGCCAAGTAAGAATAGAAAAGAAGTAGGAATAGTGTTATTCCAAAGTTTGAAAACACATTGGAAAAATCATGAGCTTTTAATATGAATCCAAACATTTTTAAAGTTGAAATCACCATTTTGAGAAAGCTTAAAAAGGATCTAATCATGATTGCTAGTATGATAGGAATAGTAGTGTTTGTTTAAAAGAGAGGAAGGAATATAATCGAAGCTTACTATTGTTCCACATATTATTCTGCCGTAAAAGAGTTCACTTTAATAGCAAAGAATGGAAAAGTAAATCAATGGACCCACCTCTAGCTTATCTTGCCAAAAGAAAGAGGTGTTAATCCCCAAGAAATTAATGATTCATCCCATTTGATGGAACAAAGTCTTTCCAAAGGAGAGTCTCCCACTTTATGGGGAAAATGAGAGGGTGCTTACCGGCAAGATTTAGTAGTCATGAAATTAGCCCAAAGACTATTGTTACTCCTAAAATTCCACCAAAGTTTATAGAAAAGTAGTGATAGCTTCCTTGATGTTTACATCCAAGACCACCTTCAAAGAAGAGTGCCACGCTTTTACCAAGAGGTCCAGTGCATTCTTTAGAGGAATTATTAGAACCCCAAAAAATTTGTTAGATGCTCAATTGCTAATGGTAGAATTTTAACATAATGGTTTGAATGAGATATAGAGGCAAGTTAAGGGTGCTCTAATCAAAGTGAGCCTACCACCAAATGAGAGTAAATGAAATTCCAAGGAAATTTTATTAGAGATTTTTTGGATTAACTCATCAAAAAGATGAGATCTTTTCTGACCTTTAAAAAGCAGAGCACCAAGATAGGACATTGTTGTTGCTGGAAATTAGTAATTCTCAAGATTTGGTTGATCCTATTACTAGGATTTTAGAGGAAGGAATGAAACAACTTTTGCCTCGTTAAGAAAAAGAACACTTTCATTGCCAAATTTATTTAAAAGATTCTAATAGTTTTAATGTGAAGAATAGAGGCATTGCAAAAGATTATAAAGTCATCCAAAACTAAGATGAGACCAAGACCACCTTGAGTTCTAAAAAAAATACTATTATTATAGAAAAGATCATTCGCTCCTCAAAAGATATTCAATGGCAATAATAGGGTGAAAGGGGATCACCTTGTCTCAAGCCATGTATCAAAGGGAAAACCAAGGACTCACCATTCATGATGAGAACCAAACATTGGTAATACAATTTTGATGAGGCGATAAAATTATCAAAACCCAAACAATGAAGAATTTGAAAAGGAAATCCCAAGAGAGGTTGTAAAAAGCTTTAGAGATGTCCATTTGAAAAGGATGTTGCCACCTTGATAGAACGCCAATGTCATGAATCACTGGTCTAGAAGTATGTTATCGATATAGCTCTACCTTTAATGAAGCTTTTTGGGGAAATAATTTTAGGCATTAATTAATTAGCAATTAATTTAGAAATGAGTTTATGAAAGAAGATACAAAGGTCGATAGTCCAAATCACCCAAGATTCGGATTATTAATTTTGGGAAGAATAATGAAGTGCTACAAAAATATCTAGTAAGGGTTGCCATCAAAAAATTAGCAATAGCATCAACAAGGTTAGACTTAATAGGCCAACAATGAAAGAATTGAGTCGGTAGCCTTCGTAGCAATGTAATCGTGTTCATGTTATTAAGAATACTACCTATCTCAATTTTCGTAGGATACAAACTGAGCAAGTGGTTATCATCATTAGTAATCATTGAGGGGATTAGGTGTGAGTTGGAGAGGGCTTCTAAGAAAGGGTTGTTGTTTAATAAGTTTTTAAAATGTTGTATGACAAAATCTTTAATATCATTATTATCTGATCCAAAGTTATCATTTTGATTTTTTTTTAATAGAGTTTAAGGCTTTTTTTTTGAAAAGAGCATGGAAATACCTTATATTTCTACCACCATCAATAATATGTTTGCTAGTGCCTTTAGCAAGTAGGTTCCATGTTCCTATAATTAATCAAGTTATCTTTAGTTTATTCAAAACATCTTCAAGAGAACAAACTAATCCATATTTTGAGATTGGCAAAAAAGATTTTAAAATGATGCTTGTTCCACCAATTTAGGTTTTTTAAGCCTTTGCTTAAGCCAAAGCAATCATGCCTTTAAGGGATTATCTGAATAAATAGCCATCCAATGGAAACAACATTTATGAAACACTATGTTGGATCCACATATTTTGGAATCTAAAAGAAGTAGGGAGGATAATTACTAGAAGGATTTTGATAGAAAGGTGTAGCATCGATAGTTCTCGCTCAAATGTTCAACAAGTAAGGGGCCATTGATTGATCCAAAGGGAATTAAAGAGGATCCTATCAAGTCGCCGAGTCTAGAGTTATGCCACGATAGGAGTGCCAATATCAATCGACAGTAAATCAAGGATCATATTAGAAAAATCTTCCATGGAATGAATGTTAGGAGAGCAACCTCTGAAGAAGCAAGAATAGTGTTGAAATCACCCCCAACCAACCAGGATTTGTTGATAGAGGAGGCAAAGGTTCTTAAGTTATCCCAAAGGATGTTCCACTTATTACAAGATGCATACATAAAGGAACCAAGAGCAGAAAATTCACCCAATGAGATTTGAACATTAATCAATTGTTGAAGATCATCAAAGATAAAGATGTTGACTAAATTATTCCAAAAGCACCAAATTTTATTGGTAATATTATAGAAGAAATTTTGAAAGCCAAGCATTCTAGCAACATGGGTGATCTAAGAGTGTGAATGGTTCAACAACAACAAGAAAGACTATGTTATGATGACAAAGGTTTTCTAATTTAACAATGAGAGTCCCAATACCCCAAACATTCCAAATAAGAAGATTGATCATAATAAAATAGAAGAAAAGGAAAAGATAACTAAACAAATAAAAAAGCAAGAAGAAGAGAAACATAAAACAATTATTTATGAGAAGTTAGAGAAGATCTAGGATTCGTGGAGCTATTAGTGAACATTCTAGCTTTAAGAGGATTTTTTTTAATAATGCTTGAAAAGGTCTATCTATGTCCAAAGTATTCCATCCGAGAGAGAGTGATTTGTGATATTCAAAATAGGACCAATATCTGTCAAAGAATTCTTAATGGTAATTTTGCCTTCTTTAGTATCAAAATTAAGTTGAGAAATTGGGTTAACATGTGTATCACTCTGTAGGGTAGGAGAAGGAGAGGTTGTGAAGCCACAGATTTTCATGCTCAATTTCAATTACCTTTTAGATTTTGTTCCATGACCAAAGGATCACCATTTTTTATATTTTGTTCTTTCATCAGATGAACAATTGCAAAATTTATTTTTAGATTTTGATTCACCCTTAAGTTTCCATTCAAATCACCACTAGGGTTCATATGAGTCCCCTCAGGTTCACTAGCCAAGAGGGGTAGTTTAGACTGAGTCAAGGTATTGTCTTGAGGAGCCAAATTATTATAATTAGAAGCAATGTTAGGTAAGTTATCATTAGCCTCCTCATGAACCTCATAAGCATTATTTTTAACATGCCTGATTGCTTTCAATAGGCAAATCAAGATAATAAAAAGAGTAGGGGTAGGGGATGAGTTCCATTTTGAGTGACTTTAGGCACATAAGCAAATTTATTGATTTTTTCATTTTCTAGAGAGGGATTAGGATCCAACAATTTATTCTTTTTAAGATGAGGATGCATCACAAGGCATTCAAAATGATCATGACCTTGAATCTTACAATGTGTGCAAAAATTAAGAAAATTTTCAAATTCAACTTTTTGATTATAACCAAATTTCTCGTGATCCATACTTCTTTAGGATACTTTTTGGTAATATCAATCTCAACCAAAATATGAGCAACTGAAGGCCGTGATCTCACACCGGTGGCCTGATCAATTTGAAGAGGACGACCAAAGAGAGCACCAACCGCAAAGAGAACTTGATGTGTAATGTAGTGTATTCTCATATTAGGAAGAGCTAGCCATAAAGGAACAATTGGAGATTCCTCTTTTACATCAAAAAGAGGAGACCATTTCAAAAGCCTCATTTGACAATTATACACAAAGTAGAAAGCAAAAACTCTTGAGTAATCTAAGTAATTTAGAGAGTCGAATAAGAATATGCCTAGATTAATCAAACGATAGTGAAAACTGAAAGAGCTTTAGGAAAAATGATCGATGTTATCAAGAGTTGACGAAGGAAAATTTACCAACTAAAGATAATTCAAAAGGCTTTGCCAACTTTTCCACATCAAGATCTAAACACATAACAGCAGGGATCCCATGAAAAGATGTTGAGATCAAATTGACCATAGCATTAGGGGAAGAGTTCTTACCAGATAATACATCCTTGGAGGACTTAATAGTAGGCACAACAACGGATGATGTCAGATCCATAATACCTCATAAAATAGAAGCCCTAGCCGACACCTCCAAGTTCGAAAAGCTCAGCTGCGCGGAAAGTGGCTCCTCCGCCATTGAAAGAGAAAAGGGAAACTCACATTAGCAGTCAATCAAAGACAAATAATCAAAATTACGATCGAGAAGGATCGAAGATCGGCCAAGCCACAAGGAAAATGAAAGGGAACATGGAATCGCAAACAGCCAGAGTCTTAGGATATATCGTAGGTTTAGATTGTATGTTTAGGGTTTGGGTTTAGGCTGCGTGCTTAGGATTTAGGGTTTAGGGTTTGGTTTAAGGTTTTGAGTGTTTTAAAAACTAGTAGGTTTAGGTTTTCTTTAGTATTTTAGTTTATTTTATTATTTATTTTAGTTTATTTTATTCTTTATTTTATTTTATTTATTTTTTATTTTTATTTAGTTTATTTTAGGTTTATTTATTTTAGTTTTATTTTAGTTTTTTTATGTTTAGTTTAAGTCTATGTTTATTTAGTTTAGTTTTATTTTTAATTTATTCACGCTTAGGTTTTATTTTTTATTTTAGGTTTAGGTTTAGGAATTTATTTTATTTTTTAGCTTTTGGTTTTAGGTTTATATTTTAAGTTAATTTTTTGGTTTTTCTTGTTAGTTTAGATTTAGGTTTAATTTCAGGTTATTTTATTTTATTTAGTTTAGGATTCAAGTTAAGTTTATTTTAGGTTTAGGTTCATTTTTTATTTATTTTAGTTTAGTTTATTTTAGTTTAGATTTAGGTTTATTTTATTTTGTTTATTTTAGGTTTAGGTTTGATTTTTTTTAGTTTAAGGTTTAGGTTTTATTTTTTATTTATTTTTTTAAGTTTAGGTTTTTATTTTATTATATTTTAGGTTTATTTTATTTTTATTTTTCATTTAGTTTTTATTTTATTTAATATTTTTATTTTATGTTTATTTTATTTTTTTAAATTTTAGTTTATCTATTTAATTATTTTAGTTTAGTTTAGTTTTTATTTTATATTTTATTATATTTTTAGGTTTATGTTTTTATTTTATTTTATTTTTTTATTTTATTTAGATTTAGGTTTTTTATTTATTTTATTTTTAGGTTTTATTTAGAGTAGGTTTAGGTTTTTAGATTTTTAGGCTTTTAGGGTTTAGGGTTTATGGTTTAGAGTTCAGGGTTTGGGATTTAGGTGGGTTTAGGGTTTAGGGTTTGGTTTAGTGTTTAGGTTTAGGAGGTTTAGGGTTTAGGGTTGGGTTTTGGGTTTTAGTGGTTTATGCTTCACTTAGGGTTTAGGGTTAGGGTTTGGGTTTTGCTGGTTGTAGGTTTAGGGTTTGTGTTTAGTTTTAGGATTTAGGTTTCTGGTTTATGGTTTAGAATTTAGGGTTTAAGATTTTTTTGAATTAAGTAAACCAAGTAGTTTAAGTTTATTTATTTTACTTAGATAATTTTATTTATTTTGTTTATTTTGTTTTTTATTTTTATTTAGTTTAATTTATTTATTTTAGTTTAGTCTTTTATTTTAGTTTTTTTTAGGTTTATTTTTTTTAGTTTAGTTTTATTTTTATTTTATATTTTAGGTTTTGGTTTTTAGGTTAAGGTTTTTAGGTTTTTAAGGTTTAGGGTTTAGGGTTTAGGGTTTAGGGTTTTAGGATTTAGGGATTAAGGTTTCTTAGGGTTTAGGGTTTAGGGTTTTTTAAGGTTTAAGGTTTACAGTTTAGGGTTTAGGGTTGTAGGTTTAGGGTTTAGGGTTAGTTCTAGTGTTTAGGGTTTAGGGTTTAGGATTTATGGTTTAGGGTTTAGGGTTTTTTTAGGGAAACCCCATGTAAGGGGTATTTTATTGCCACAAAAAGAGGGTTACAAACTCCTTAAAGGGGATAAACTCGAACTATCACTCAAAGAGCTACAATCGTCTAAGGGTAAATCCCTTATCTAAGTACATCCAAAAGAAAAGAAGACATTAAAGTAATCAAAAGATACAATTAGATTAACATAAAATCTCAAGGAAGATTAAATGCTCTGCAGTGAAAATGTATGACACTATGGAGCAAACCTACAAGAGGATAAGAAGGAAGCACTTGCAAAAATGTAAACGGAAAGAAATTAGAGCAATTAAGGTAATACAGACATAATGAAAATTGAAAATAGCATAACTGAGAATGATATAAAGAATTATGATAGAGAAGGCTGCTCACCACACCAAGTTAGGATGCAAATATGCATCCAAACTTCAAGGGTTACATCACAAGAGCTACTACCAAACCTAAAAGGAGTGAAATCATCATAGCCATCATAGCCAACAAACCCGTGAGAAGATAACGGCCAGTTGTTGAAAGTCTTATGGGCTTTATTACCTGTAAACCAAAATAAAACTATATATAATATAGAGAAGAAATTGCAAAGGGTGGAAAGATAAGGGGTCCCATGTAGGAAAATTATCATCAATATAGTCACCCTGACATGAGGATACTTATACATATGAAAAAGGCTAGCATAAAAACCATCCACAAGTAAACAGTAGAAGAGGTAGCCTGCTAAAATCTTGCTAAGCAAGTCAATGAGCCTATAAGTAACACCATCCCAAACATATGATATATATATATATATATATATATATATATATATATATATATATATATATATATATATATATATATGATCTTTTCAGAGAGTCTAGAAGTAAAGTCCAAAATGAGCGATCATAATAATGAATGCAAATGTGAACAAACCCCTTATTAATATCTATATCGTAGTTAAAAAAAGCATTTGTAAAGGAAGGCAAGATAACCCAATACCAAAAATAGCACCAAATAAAGATAGTGAACTACTTTAGTAGAGATGTCAAAAAAATTGAATAATCCAGATCAAAAACAACCAAGACAAAGAAGACAAAAGGGCTGTCCATAGTACCACCCATTCAATAGACATTGCATTCCAAGGAGATAGCAACAAGCCTAACTGATCCTGATGGGAATAGAAATATTTAATGTAGATCATATATCGAATGAACAAGACTTGACACAAACAAATAGGGCAATCGAAAGCCAACCCCAACAACAAAAAAAGTTAGTGCAACATTGAAACCCAGAGGATAAATCAAAGTGGGGATTCAAATTAGGGTCCTCATTATAATCCAAAAATAACAAGATATCAGATAACCAAGGCAAAAAATAGCCAAGACAGCAGCAGCCAAGACAGCCACAACCAAGACAGCAAGGGACAGCAAGAGGTTTAGGGTTTAGGGTTTAGGTTTTAGTGTTTAGGGTTTAGGGTTTGGTTTTTTTTTAATTTAAGTAAACCAATACGTTTAGGATTATTTAGTTTACTTTTAAAATTAAGTAAACTAGTAGGTTTAGTTTTTTTATTTATTTTAGCATTTATTTAGGTTTATTTGTTATTTTTGTTTATTTAGTTTATTTATTTTAGGTTTATTTATTTTAGTTTAAGTTTATTTTTCAGTTGAGTTTTATTTTTATTTTATTTTATAGGTTTATGTTTTTGGGTTTTTAGGTTTAGTGTTTAGGGTTTAGGGTTTAGGGTTTATGTTTAGAGTTTTACTATTTAGGGATTAGGGATTAGGGTTTATGGTTTTTTAAGGTTTAGGGTTGTAGGTATAATGTTGTAGGTTTAGGGTTTAGGGTTAGTTAGGGTTTATGATTTGGGGGTTAGGCTTTAGGATTTAGGGTTTAAAGTTTTTTTAAATTAAGCAAAACCGATAGGTTTAGTTGATTTAGTTACTTTATTTAATTTTTTATTTATTTTATTTTTTTATTTAGGTTTATTTCATTTTTATTTAGATAGTTTAGTTATTTTAGGCTTATTTATTTTAATTTAGGTTTTATTTTAGTTTAATTTTAGGTTTAGGTTTATTTTTTAGTTAAGTTTATTTTTTTATTTTATTTTAGGTTTTTTATGGTTTAGGGTAGGGTTGGGTAGGTTTAGAATTTAGGGTTTTAGGTGGGTTTAGGGTTTGTGGGTTTGGATTTTTAGTTTTGAAGGATTTTTAGGATTTTAGGGCTCTAATGTAGGTTTATAATTTAAGCCTTACCCATTTAGGAAGTTGAATGATTTTAATATAATTTATAAGATCCATCCAATGTATTTTTAGTATAGGTTGCAGGATTAGTAGGGTTAGTTTAGTAGGGTTGGTTAGTAGGGTGGGTTTTTTTGTGGTTTAGGTTTCATGTAGGGTTATAGGTAGTGTTGCAGGTTAGTTTAGGTTTATTTTATTTTTATTTTATGTTTTTAGGTATTTTATTTTTATTTATGTAGCTTTTATTTTATTTAGGTTTTTTTATTCTTAGGTTTATTTTATCTTTAGTATTATTAGTTATTTTACTTTAGTTTGTTTTATTATTTTATTTTAGGTTTGGTTCTTTATTTATTTTATTTTAGGTTACTTAGTTTAATCTATTTTAGGTTTTAGGGTTTAGGCATAGTTTTAGGGTTGGGTTATATTTTTTGAGGTTTGGGTTTTAGGGTTTCAAGTTATGATTTCATTTTAGGGTTTAGGTCAGTTTTTGGCTTTGGGTATGGTTTTTTTATATTTTGTGAGTTTAGGGTTCAAGATTTGGGGTCATTATTTAGGTTTAGGGTTTTTTAAGGTTTAGTTTAGAGTTTTTATTTTAGGGTTCAGGTAGTTTTTGTTTAAGGTAGGGTTTAGGTTTAGGATTATAGTTTTAGTGTTGTAGGTTTGGGTATTTTATGTTTAGGATTTTATTTAGTTTTATTTTATTTTGATTTTAGGTTGATTTAATTTTATTTTATGTTTATTTTTTATATTTAAGTTTTAACTTTGGTTTATTATATTTTTAGTTTAGGTTAATTTATTTTATTTTAGTTTATTTTATTAATTTATTTTACTTTATTTTTAGGTTTAGTTTATGTTTTGGTTTATTTTATTTTATTTTATTTTATTATTTCATTTTAGCTTTGAATTTTTTGTTTATTATTTATGTTTTACTAGTTTAGGTTTAAGTTTTGTTTTAGGTTTGTTTAGGTTTAGGGTTTAGGGTAGGGCTTGGTTTTTAGGGTATGGATTTGAGAGAAGGTGATCGTGGTAGTGTAGTTTAGGGAGGGTTTAGGGTTAGTTTTAGGAGGTATTTAGGGTTTAGGGTTGGTTAGTTAGAGTTTAGGGTTTAACATTTAGGATTTAGGGTGGTTTAGGGTTTATAATTAAAAGCACATCCATGCAGGAATGATGAACGATCAACATAATTGAATTAAAGATAGGTTATAAGTTGTGGTTGGTATGGTAGGGTAGAGGGTATATGTAGGGAGGTTACTAGTTTAGATTTAAGGTGTGGGTAAGGTTTAGTAGGTTTAGGGTCAGGTAGTGTCAGGTTTATAGTTTTAGGTTTAGATTTTATTTAGTTTTTATATTTTATTTAGGTTTATTTAAATTTTATTTTATGTTTAGTTTTATTTATTTAGGTTTTTATTCTTAAGATTTTATTTTTTTAGTTTAGGTTATTTTATTACTTTAGTTTATTTTATTATTTATTTTATTTTATTTTAGGTTTAGTTTACATTTTATTTTATTAATTATTTATTTTATTTAGGTTTGTGTTTATTTATTTTATTTTAGGTTTTACTTAGTTTAGGTTTATGTCTTAGGGTTTTAGGGTTTAGTTTAGGGTTTATGGTTTTGGGTCTGTTTGGGGTAGGGTTTGAGTTATTTGTTTTAGGGTCTGGTTTAGTTTTAGGCTTTGTGGTTTATGGTTTTGGTTGGGGTAGAGTTTAGGTTCAGATTTGGGTTTACCTGGGTTTAGGTATTTTAGGGTTTAGGGTTTTTATGGTTTTGGTTGTTTAGGTAGGATCAAGTTTTCATTTGGGCTTAGGGTAGGATTATAAGTTTAGGGTTATAAGTTTAGTGTTGTAGGTTTAGGGTTTATTTTACATTCAAGTTTTTATTTAGTTTTTATTTTATTTTATTTTAGGTTGATTTAATTTTTATTTTATGTTTAGTTTTTAATTTATTTAATTTTTTTAATCTTTGGTTTATTATATATTTTAGTTTAGTTTAGGTTATCATTTATTTTATTTTAGTTTATTTTTATTAGTTTATTTTATTTTATTTTTAAGGTTTATATTTTGGTTTACATTTTATTTTATTTTTTTATTTTATTTCATTTAGGTTTTGAATTTTTTTTATTTTATTTTATGTTTTATTAGTTTAGGTTTTTTTTTTTTAGGGTTTTGAGTTTAAGGTTTAGGGTTTAGGGTAGGGCTTTGGGTTTGTGGTTTATGGTTTTAGTTATTTTAGGTTTGATTTAGTGTTTAGTGTTTAGCTTTAGGTTTAGGGTTTTAGGGTTTAGTTAGGGTTTCTTTTAGGTTTAGGGTTTGGGTTCAAGATTATTTTAGAGTTTAGTTTTAACATTTAAGATTTAGTGTTTGGGTTTGTGGTTTAGGGTTTAGTTTATAATTTGAACTCACCTATGTAGTTATTGAGACTTCAACATAGAATATATAATTTTAGTTTGGTTTGTGGTTTGGGCTTATAGTTTAGGTTTAGAGGTTTTAGCTTTGGGGGTTTTATTTTTTTTGTTTGCCATTTTTAGGTTTAGTGTTAGGCTTTAGTCATGGTTTTATGGCTCAGTGGTTTTAGAGTAGTTCAAGATTTGTTTTGGGTTTGTGGGTTTAGGCTTTTTGTGGTTTATTTTTTAAGGTTTGGGTTTAGTTGAGGCCTAGTATTTTAATCATTTTTTTAGATTATAGTTCTAAGTTTAGTGTTGTAGGTTTAGGGTTTATTTTATTAGGATTTTATTTAGTTTTATTTTATTTTAGGATTTAATTTTTATTATGTTTACTTTTATTTATTTAAGTTTTAATTTGGTTTTATTATATTTTAGTTTAGTTTAGTTATAATTTATTTTATTTTAGTTTATTTTATTAATTATTTTATTTATTTTTAGGTTTAGGTTTATGTTGGTTTACATTTTATTTTATTTTATTATATTTCATTTAGCTGAATTTTTATTTATTTTTTTTTGTGTTTATAGCTCAGTTTAGGTTTTTTAGTAGTGATTTTAGGGCCTAGGTTAGGGTATGGTTTAGATTTAGGGTTAAGGATCCTTTAGTGTTAGTTTGGCAGGGTTTTCAGGGTCAGGGTTTAGGGCCTAGGGTTTTGGTAGGTTGTTAGTTATAGTGGTTCATCAGGATTTAGGGTTTGGGTTTATATCATTCATGCAGGAACGATGAATGACTCAATATGATTAGTAGTTGTTATAAGTTGTGGTAGGGTTTAGATGGTATTTATTGGGTATTTTAGGGTTTAGTTTTGTGGTAGTTTGGTTTATTTAGGGTTTTTAGTTTTAGTTTTTTGGTTTTTTTATTTAGTTTATTTTATTATTTTTTTATTTATTTTATTTTATGTTTAGTTTTTTTTATTTAGGTTTTTTATTAGGTTTATTTTATTTTTTTAGTTTATTATTTTTATTTTTTAGTTTGTTTTATTATCTTTTATTTTATTTTTTAGTAGTAGTTTAGTTTACATTTTATTTTATTATTGTTTATTATTTTAGGTTTATTTTTTATTTATTTATTTTAGGTTTATTTTAGTTTATTTATGTTAGGGTTTGTGGTTATAGTTTATTTTGGTTATTTGGGTTTATATTTTTGTTTTTTTTTATTAGTTTTAGGTTTAGGTTTGTGGTTTATTTTAGTTTTGATTAGTTTTTTTTATTATTTTTAGTTTATTTTGGTTTTTATTTGTTTAGGTATAAGATTTTATTATTTATTTTATCTTTTTTATTATTTTATTTAGGTTTTTTATTTTTTTATTTTATTTATTTAGGTTGATTATTATTTATGTATTTATTTTATTTAAGTTTTATTTATATATTTTAGTAGTTGTCATTATTTTATTTTTATTTTATAGTTTATTTTATTTTTATTTTTATGTTAGGTTTAGTTTTGGTTACATTTCATTTTATTTTATTATTCTAGGTTGAATTTTTTATTTATTTTTTAGTTTATAGTTTAGTTTTAGGTTTTAGTTTGAGTTTAAGGTAGGGCTCAGGTCTGTTTTTGATTTGAGGGGTGGGATAGGTAGTTTATTTGGGTTAGGGTTGTGGTAGTGGTAGGGTCATATTATAGGTGGGGTAGGGTTCAAGATTAGTTTTAGAGTAGGATTTAACATTTTATGATTTAGGGTTTGGGTTATTTTAGTTTAGGGTTTTATTTTATAATCAAGCATTTTAACATGTAGGAAGCATTGAAGTCTTGATTTATATTTTTTTTAAGCATTTATTTTTTTTACTATGGTTATTTTTTTTAGTTTATTTTTTTTTATTTTTTTTATTTTTGGTTTTTAGGTTTTTTTTTATTTCTATTTAGGTATTTATTTAGTTTTTTTTTTTAGGTTTTATTTTAGCTTTTTATTTTATTTTATTTTTTAAGTATTTATTTTTTATTTATGTTTAATTATTTATTTATTTTATTCATAGGTTTATTTATTTTGGTTTTTAGGTATTTTTTATTTTATTTAGTTTATTTTTTATTTATTTATTTTTGTCTTTTAGGTATTTTAGGTTTAGTTATTTTATTTTTTATTTAGGTTTAGTTTATTTTATTTTATTTTTTTTATTTATTTAGTTTTATTTTTTTTGTGGTTATTTTTAGCTTTTTTATTTTAGGCTTTAGTTTAGTTTTATTTAGTTTTATTTTTAGAGTTTAACCATTTTAGGTATTATATGATTTTTGATTTGATTATTTTATTTTTTATTTTTAAGTGAGTTTAGTTTTTTTGGTTTATGGTTTAGGTTTATATTTAGGTTTAGGATTTTAGGGTTTATTTATATTATTTAGTTTTATTTAAGTTTTTATTTTATTTTATTTATTTTATTTTTTTATTTTATGTTTAGTTTTATTTTGTTTATTTATTTTATTTTTATTTTATTTTTTTAAGTTAGTTTAGGTTATTATTTATTTATATTTTTAATTTTATTTTATTAATTTATTTATTTTAATTTTTAGGTAGGTTTAGGTTTTAGTTTACATTTTATTTTAGGTCAGTTTTTTATTTATGTTATTTTAGGTTTTCTTTAGTTTGTGGTTTTATTTTTAGGTTTATTTAGCTTTAAGTTTAGGGTTTATTTGTGGTTTTAGTTTTAGGTTTTATTTAGTCATTTAGGGTTTGGCTTTTAGGTTGTGGTTTTTATTTTATGGTATTTATTTTGGGTTTATGGTTTTTAATAAGAAGTTTTTATTTAGTTTATTTTATTTATTTTAGTTTATTTTATTATTTAGTTTTTAGGTATTATTTATATTTTAAGTTTTATTTAGTTTTTATTATTTTATTAGTTTATTTTATTTTATTTTAGTTTTATTTTATTTAGGTTTTATTTTTTAGTTTTATTATTTATTTTATTTTAGTTTAATTTTTAATTTTTTTTCTTTAGGTAAGTTTAGATTTAGTTAGTTTTATGTTTCTTTATTTTTTATTATTATTATTTTATTTTGGTTGATTTTATTTATTTTATATTTAGGTTATTGAGTTTGTGGATTTTTTTTTACCTTTTTTTAGGGTTTGTAGGTTTAGTAGTGTTTGGGGTTAGGTTTATTTTAAGATTTGTGGTTTTAGGGTTTTATGGTTTAATGTTTAGGATTTTGTGGGTTTTACAGGTTTAGGGTTTTGGCTTTTTATTTTAATTTTTATGGAGAAAAAATTTAGATTCAAGATTTCTTCTTTTATTTGTTTACTTTATTTAATTTATATTTTATTTATTTTAATTTATTTTATTTTTTATTCTTATTTATGTTTATTATTTATTTTTAATTAGTTTAGTTTATTTATTTTAGGTTAATTTATTTTAGTTTTTTTTTTTTTTAGTTTATTTTTTTTGGTTTGGTTTAGTTTATGTATTTTTTGGTCTTATTTTTTTATTTTATTTTTAGGTTTAGTTTTTTTTTATTTTTTTAGGTTTAAGTTTAGTTTTTATTTTATTATTTTTATTTAGGTTTTAGGTTTTATTTTATATTTTATTTTAAGGTTTATTTTTAGTTTATTTATTTTAGTTATCTTCTTTATTTGTTTAGGTTTAGTTTTTATTTATTTTAGGATTTGGTTGAGGATTTATTTATTTTAGTTTATTTTATTTATTTAGGTTTATTTTATTTGTTTATTTTAGTTTATGTTTAGGTTTTTTTTATTATTTTTATTTTATTTATTTTTTTAGGTTTAGTTTATTTAGTTTTATTTGATTTTATTTTTTATTATATTTTATGTCTAGTTTATTTTATTTAGGTTTTATTCCAGTTTATTTTATCTTTATAGTTTACTAGGTTTATTTATATTTTAATTTATTATTTTATTTTATTTTTTATTTTACATTTAGGTTTTAATTTTATTTTGTTAATTTATTATATTTAGTTTAGTTTTTTTATTTTATTTTATATTGGTTTATTTTTATTTTTGGTTTATTTTAGGTTTTGTGGTCTGGCTCTTTTGGTGGCTCAGTTTTTTGTAGATGGTGGGTGGATCAGTAGTTTTATTTGGATTGGGATTTGGGTTAAGTGTTTTATTTGGGTTTAGTTTAGGTTTAGGTTCTTTAGGTTTGTGGCTAGTTGTAGGGTGTAAGATTTAGCTTTAGGTTTGTGGTTTTTTTAGGTTTAGGGTCTGGGGTTTTTCAGGGTTTTTATGGTTTTAGGTTTAGGTTTAGATTTAGTAGGTTTAGGGTTTAGATTTTTTTAATTAAGTAAACTAGTAGATATTTAGTATATTTTATTTATTTTTTAGTTTATTTTATTTTTATTTATTTATTATTTTTATTTAGTTTATTTTATTTATTTATTATTATTTATATTTTAATTTAGTTTATTTTTTAGTAGTTTATGTTTATTTATTTGTTTTATTTTATTTTATTTTTTGGGTTTTAAGTCATTTTTATTTTATTTCTTTTAGGTTTTATTTTATTTTTAGGTTTAGGTTTTGGTTTTATTTTAGTTTATTTTAGGTTTTATTTTTTAGCTTTATTTTATTTTAGTTTATTTTATTTTATTTTATTTAGTAGGTTTAGGTTTGTATTTAAGGATTAGTTTCTTTATTTATTTTTAGTGTTGTTAGTTAGTTTATTTTTATTTTATTTTTTTTTTTATTTTATGTTTAGGTTTTTTTTAGTTTTATTTATTATTTTATTTATTTATGCTTTATTTTATATTTTTTATAGTTTAAAAGTTTTATTTTATTTTATTTTAGGTTTTATCATTAGTTTTATTTTATTTTTTATTTTATTTAGTATGTTTAGTTTATTTTATTTATTTTATTTTAGTTTATTTTTATTATTTATTTTGTCTTAATATGTAGGTTTATTAGTTTAGGTTTTATTTTATTTTATTATTATTATTAGGTTTTATTTATTCATTTTAGGTTTATTTATTTAGGTTTAGGTCTGGTTTTAGTGGTGATTTGAAGTCAGTTAGGGTATGGCCTGTGGGTTTAGGGCCTAGGGCTCAGGTTAGGGTCAGGCTCAGCATCAGTTTTGGTGGTTTAGGGTTATTTTAGGTTAGGTGGCTCAGAGCCTAGGGTTAGTTTAGGGCTCAAGTTTGGTTGGGGTATTAGTTATGGTTATGCCTAGGGTTGGGCTCAGGGTCTGGTATTATTTTAGGATTTTGGGTTTAGAACAGATTAGGTTAGTTTAAAGGATAGGTAGTTTATGGCTCAGGTTAATTAGGCATGTATAGAAGGTTTTTTAAAAAATTCAAACCAAGAGGTTTAGGTTTTTAGATTATTTTTTTTATTTTATTTTTTTTATTTTATTTAGGTTATTTTATTTTTTATTTTATAATTTATTTATTTTAGTTTATTTTATTTTAGTTTATTTTTTAAGTTTAAGTTTTATGTTTATTTTTTTATTTTTATTTTATTTATTTTATTTTGGTTTTAGGTATTTATTTTTATTTTAGGTTTATGTTTACGTTTTATTTTATCTTTTAGGTTTAGGTTTAATTTTATTTTAGGTTTATTTTTAAGTTTTGTTAGTTTAGGTTTAGGATTATTTTAGTTTATTTTAGGTTTTGTTTTTTTTTAGTTTAGGTTTATGTTTTATTTATTATTTATTTTAGGTTTTTTTTAGGAGGGTTTTATTTAGTTTTTATTTATTTAATATTTTCCGCCACCATCCTTCAAGATCTTTGATGGGGGAACCCATGATAACACATTGCACACTTTAAAGTATTAAACAAAGGAAGGTTTGCTAATTGCAAAGGACAACACGAGGAGGGTGATACCCAAAGAAATTTCAAATATACTTGTATATGGATAATAGAGCCACTCGAAGTCCAGTTCTCCTCCACCATGGAGCTACCATCTCTTCTGCTAGCTCCTCTTCTACCACCAGGAGCATTGTATCTGCTAATAAGGACACTAAATCCCTTACTCTACTTACTTAATTTTTATCATGTACCTCCACCCAAAATGAAATTAATGCAGAAAGTTGATTCTACTTATATATTGTCTACTTCTGATGGTTTTGATTTTATTCTTATTGAAAGCTCTCTTAATTAAAATAATAGCTCTTAGTTATAATCCTTTCATAGTCAATTATCCTTCTCTCAATCAATCGTTCACCTTGAGATTGACTTGGAGTCAACTGACTGGGATCTCATAGGAGAGTCAGGTATGCCCGATGAGAAGGTAGAACTTTCCACAAGCTCATCATTCCAAGAAGTCACCAAGTCAACCTATGCAAAGGGCAAAGTTCTACCTCTTAGGGTACCACCTCAGGATAAGGGTAAGCAAGTCATTGGTTCTAGTGAGTAGATAGCCTCTCCATAGGATGCTCCACCCATGGATATGCTTGTGGAGGACCAAGCTAGAGTTGATTACAATGTCCTTACCTTAAAAGTATCCAAGTTAAGCATATACACTTGTCTTATCCAAAAGATGGAATCTCTTATCATGGCCTTACTGAGATATGCTCACAACTACTAAAGAGGAGGCATGCCACTCGAAGGATATCTTAGGAGTTACATTTAGCAATGATGATTTAGTCCTAGAGACGACTGAGCGCAATGGCCTCTTTACATTATAGTGAATGTTGGCAGATACAGGCTATCTAGAGTTCTGATTGACCCCATGACAAAGCCTTCTGGCCACTGCTCATCCTAATCCCTCATAGCACTAATCCTAATTCCTATTGCAAAATATACATTTATGTGGGAAAAGTAAATATAACTACACTTGCAAAATATAGGTTAGCTAAATATACATATAATCCCAAGCAATTGTATTTATAATTTGACTTAATACATGGGTAACTAAGCCCACTTGTCCTAACTTAGATTATGCATAAGGATATAAGCAACCTGCAAAAAGAGCATTCACATTTATTTTTAAGCATCCTTTAAGCATAACACCCTGTTGAAACCAAGATTGGGCTAATATTGGCCTATCATCTAGTCTAAGAAGCATACACCCTAACATCTAATCTAAAATAATACATCATAAAATAAAATATACAACACATCATACATCCTAACTTAGAGCTAGAAGTGGTGACTTAATTCTAATGTGTGTATTAAGGCTTGTGTGGTATGTCTTGTTAGGCATTAGTGTTGTATTTTCTAAGTGTAGAAGGATTCAATTTAACATGAAAGGTTGATTTCACTTGAAGTAGTTTAATTGATTTGAGAAATTTAATTTGTATTTTCTTTTATTTCATTTGATTATGCTTGCAACTAAGTGTTATAAAGAGAGGAAAAGAGGATTGCCCTTTTTCATCCCTACCTTTAGTCACTTTCTAAAGTATATTAATTTGATTTAGTTCTCTTTAGTGAATGGATTATTAAATGATTTAATTAATCCTAAGTTTAGGTTCACTTTAAATAATCCTATTCAAAATGAAAGGCATCTTAAGATTAATTTAATTCAATTTACCACATGACATATATTAAATCATTTCTTTCCATCACGTGTAACATGCATATGATTTAATCTTAAGTGTATCTATACATGCAACATATTTTAGCACACTTAAATGATGAATGTATGTGTTTAGAAGTTATATTTTATTTGATTGAATTATTTAAACATATTAATTTAAAACTTTATCCAGATTCTTAAACAAAAATGACATAAGAATGAAATTAAATAGGCATGTGCCATTGTTAAACTAGGGAAGTGAGGTAATCAAATGACCTCCTTGGAGCTAGCTAAAGCCTCGTATTCTGGATGTCTAGACTATATACTCATTTGCATTCAAACATATGTAAATTCGTATACATGAACATAAGAAGTAAGCTCCAAATCATATGGCTAATTAATTTAACCACTTAGTCAATTATGAATGCATGCAATTTAATGTAAAATGGGATTTTCATTAACTAATCACATATGCATATACATGTACAAAGATATAGGCAAGTACGTGTCATTGTTAAACCAGGGAAGTGAGGTAATCAAATGACCTCCTTGGGGCTAACTAAAGCCTCGTATTCCTGGGATGTTCAAAACATATACTTGCTTTTCTTGGACATGCATGGATGTATACATAAATGAGGGAAAGAAAACCATGCAATGATTATATATTATTTTGATTTAATCATTTATATATATGAATTAAAGCTCTATCCAAATTCTAATTTTGAAATACATAAGAATGAAATCAAATGCATGTCATTGTTAAACGTGGAAGTGAGGTAATCAAATGACTTCATTAGGGCAAGCTAAAGCCTTGTGTTCCCAGGATGTCCTGACTATATACCCATTATAATTTAATCTTATATAAATCAACACCAGAATAGAGGAAAGAGAACTCAACATTCATACACTTAAGCTATAAGCACATGCATTTCTTATGTATTTATAACTAGCATCATAACACATATTATTATTCATTTATAAGCTTTTGAAAAATACATTTGGATTTAATAGTGATAATAGCCACACATATATTAAATTAAATCAACACATGCAAGCTTACATAAAGGAAATCCATTTTATTTTACTTGATTTTGAAAAGATGGATGCATGAATTCAAATGACATACCAAATTTAACATGATTAAAAAGAGGACAATCAAATATAAGCATGTGATTCATTCGACCAAACTAGTTCTTAAGGAAAATCAAAAAATAAGATTATATAAAGCAAACCAAAGTTTCTTATTAATTAAGTTTTGATTTGATCTAAAGAGGAGAAGAGAAATCATCACTTGATGTTTTAAACCCATTCCCATTAGTGATTTGATTTAATTTAAGGAAATATAAAGTTGATTTTATGGGTTAATTAAGTTGAACCCTTAATTAGAATTTAAATTAATTTTAAAGTAATTAACTGTATATTATTAATAAATGATTATGATAAAAATATCATGAATCATGATTAATAGTTATTTAGATTAATTTAATTACTTATGGTTTTCCCACATGGACTAAACATAATATTATCTTTAGTTATTAAACACTAAAGATCTAATTAAATTAATGTGATTATGATTTTAATTTGATTAAGTGATTTAATTAATTTCATTTTTAAAAAGAGTGAAATGAACTTAGGGAAAGGGGTCCCAACCCTATTCCTTAGTTCACTTACTATTAAAAAATGATTAATAAACTTAATTAACCAATTTATTACTATTCATGAGATTAGTTAATCATTAATTAACTTAAAAGAGTAGTTAAGGTTTAATTAGTTTGTTTTCTTAATTAAGTGAGTAATAAATCCCAAGAAAATCAAGTAGGTCATCCCATTAAATTAACCTACAAAATTTGGGATTAATTTCTCATGTAATTAAAGAGTAATTAAGCTAATTACTTTTTTTTTATTAAACTTTAATTACTATTCAAAATTAGTTAAGATCATTTTAATTAATTTTCCTCAAAATACTTTTAAAATGAGTATTTATTTGCATTTTTTTATTTCTTTTTTTTATGATTTTAGAAGTTTTAGCCATTAAAATTATTATTAATTAAAATCCTAATCATATGCTATATGGCAATACATTCTATGTGGCACCGCGATTGGCTACTTAAAACTTATCCAACTGCTATGTGGCAAGGACTTTCTCATCGCCATCCGATCTAAGATCGGGCTGATTAATCCTCAACTTAATAAGATTAAATTAGATCGATCTAATGGATCTAATCATGACCCATTTCTGAACATGGGACTATCTGTGTGATCTAACGATGAGGGAGAATGGAGTTGCTCCGCTTTCTCTGATCCGAAGCTTACCTAAGCTCGGTTAAACTCCAAAAGGATCCCACAACTTCATGACATCGATCGGAGGGGATCCAACAATCAAGATCACATGAGATGCAAGTTTTCTTCAAAAAGCTCCAACCCATTTTTGCCTAAGGATCAGTTTTGGAAGCATACCTCACCGAAGCTCAAGACCATAGGCTTGAATGATTGAGGAAGCTTCATCTAGAGGAGGTGAAGCCCTGTGAAGTAACAATTGGATCAATTCCTTGATGTTCGCTCAGAAGGCCATGAATTGATGATTTGGAGCTCAGATTTGATCAAAGTCCCACCTCTAGTGCTCGAGAAGCTTGAGAGATAATTCATTCTTGCATGGTGAGGCCTAGGAAGGTGCGTGCAAAGTTAATTTGAGTTTGATGGAGAAATGGGAAGTTAGGTCAAATGGGAGTGTCCTATTTTGAATGGAAATGGCATTTTTTTGATGGAACAAGCTTAAGAGCTTAGGAATGGCTCTAGTGGCTCATCTTGGGTAGCTAGGGCTCGAGGAATGATTTTGTGTGTGTTTGAGTGAAATGAGGGGTGTATACCCCTTCATCTTGATTGGATGGTGGGATTTTGTTCTAGTGGCCATCCCAGCCATCTGGGGAGTCATGGGTGAGGGAGGAGAGTTGGCTGGCTTGGTTGGTTGAAGGTGTGGAATGCCAAGGAGGAATCATGGGTGTCTATGGGTTTCAAATTCACCTAATGGGAGGGTGAGGTGATTACACCTCCCATGGGTCATGGTTGACCCAACCACCCATTGGGTCGTTGGATAATGTCCTAGTGCCTAGGTGGACCAGAGTACAAGTGGGAATGGAAATGACCACTTACATGGGTGATTTGTCTCATGTGGATGCCCTGACCCAAGGGTAGAATGATCATTTGACATTGGATTTGATTTGGGTAGATTTGAAATGAGCCAAAAGTGGTTAGCCCAAATTTCAAGTCAATTGGAGTTGATTTGTTAGTTTGGCTCAATTTGACTCATTTAGGTCAAATTGATTAGTTAAGTCAAGTCAAACCAAGGTTGGGTCAAGTTCATATGATCATTTGGGATGTTTTGGTTCAATTGGTTTGGTTTAGTTTGGCTTAGATTTGATTTTGGCTCATTTGAATTAATTTGGGTCAAATGGGTTAAGTTGACCAATTTGACCAAATTGGCTTAGGTTGGGTGTTGGTCTGGGTTTAGTTGACCAATTGAAGATGATTGCACACTTTTGTTTCAATTAATTTTGATTTTTTTTGAAATATGCCAACTTGAACCAGTAGGCCAATTTTTTTGCTAAGTAGGTCAATTGACTTCAATTGGGTCCAAACATGGCTTTGGTCAAGTTCAACAATCAATTTGGAATGAACTTGAGCCATTGGTTGTAATCAATTTGGTTCATATTTTGTTTTGACCCAATTTAGTCTTCTAAGATAATTTGGGTCAACTTGGGTCAAGAGGGCCAATTGGGATTGGTTTGACTCAATTCAAGGTCAAGTCATATTCAAATATTGATTTTGATTTGGTATGAATCGTTGATTTCAAGGGATTTCGCTTAGGTTAAAATTTAGCTAGTTTGGGTTCATATGGGTTAAGGGATTGACTTGGTCAAATGACCAAGTTGACTAAGTTTGACCTAATTTAGGACAATTGATCAACACAAGGTGATCAATAATCATGATGGGAGGTTTTGATGGGCTTGGTTCAATCCAATTTTGGTAGGATTAGAACTTGGCTCAAATATGTCAAATTAGCCACTTTGGGTCAACAGGACCAATTGGGTTTAGTTGGTTTGATTTTGGGTTGAGTTTGATTATTTGAGTTTATATATGGATTTGGGATTGATATATAAATTCAAATTGGCTCGTTCAAATGGGTTTTGGTTCATTTGAACATTTCAAGTCAAAAGGGTTAAGTTGGGTTTGACTTGGGTTGATTTTATTTGGCGATGTTTGTAGATTTCATTTATATTTGTGAATATGATTAAAGTATGATTGATTCATGAGAAAATCAATTAAATTTAGGTTTTGGAATGAACGAATTTGGCTAAGTCCATGTGGAAATTTTGATTTGGTTTCATTTAGTTTTGATGATTTAAATGTATATTTCATTTAAATTTGTGAAGATGATTGAAAATATGATTGATTTAAGAGAAAATCAATTGAGTTTGACTTGATTTGGATTAAGATTTGGCTAATTCCATGGGATAGGTCATATGGCTTAAGAAGGGTTTTGATTTAATTTAATTTAGTTTGATTTAGTTTTGATCATTTGAATGTAGATTTGATTTATATTTAAAAATATGATTGAAGATACAAATTGATTATGAGAAAATTAATTGATTTTGGATTAATTTGGAATGTTTGGCTAAGTCCATGGATAGGTCATATGGCTTAGAAGGGTTTCAAGTTTGGATTTAATCATGGGCTTCAATCTTTTGGTTTTGAAATTTGGGTTTGGATTTGGATTTGAATTTGATGTTTGAATTCAACTTAAGGTTTGGTTTGAGAATGTGAACATGGATTGGATTTGGGTTGTAGAGTAGGTGGATTATCCTAATCCTAAGGCATAACATAATCATGGTTAACCCTTCTAAGTCTTTAGCTTAGGTTAAGTGTTTACCTAATTGTTAGTGTCTTATGACCAGGATCTTAGTAATCTTAGGTTAACCCTTCTAAGTCTAAGAGTTAAGTGTTTACCTAGTGTCTTATGAAGAGAGAAGTCTTAGTGTCTAGAAGACTCCTAAGTGTTGCCCTTGGAAATAGATGACTGGAAGACCAAAGCCAAGTTTCAGATTATAGACTCAGATACATCTTTCAACACTTTGTTTTGGAGACCATGGATACATGAGAACAACATAGTTTCATCCTCTACATCAATGTATGATCAGAGGTGGGATCTTCTACTATGTCAATGGAGATCTCAAGCCATTTACAATTTATGAGGTCAACATGAGGATGCGCTTACTACCTCCTCAAAATCAACAAGTCTATTCTCATGAACTTGGCCAAAGTTTAAAAATAAAAATAAAAAAGAAAAGAAAGAAAAGAGAAAAATGAAAAAATAATAAAAGGGAGCAGAAATAGACTTGGAGGAAGAAGTGAAGCCTAACAGTAGATTACACCCACAGTTTGTTACTTCATTCAAACATATGGGTAGGACGACCTGACCTCCACCAGGTAGAGGAAGAGGCCATTTTAGAGGTAGTCCTACCCAATAGAAAATATGTCCCAGCTACCAAGAGCAAACTTGCTATCCATATAGACTTAGAATCTATTTCATAAGATGAGTCTTACATAGTTAGCACACCACCAATTTTTCTCAGATAGATTCTTGAGGTGACACTTGAGCCGATAATGATGAAGATCTGCTCCAAAGCAAAGCATAAGTGTATCCAAGTCTATATGTGAAATAGTTAGCATCATTGGGAACCTTAGCTCTAAACCATCTCAAAAGCGAGGGTTTGGTAATTAAGGAAGCCCTGTGTGAAGACTCGAATTTATTTCTGGAGCATCATCCTCAAGTTAAAAATTGATGAACTTGAGAATGATTCATATAAAGATTTAATAGAATTACCTTGATTAACTTGGGGTTCATAATTTAGCAAAGAAAGGGTTAATCCCACATAATTGGTCAAAGCAGGTCATATTACTTCAAAAGAATATGGAAGAACAAATCCAAAAGCTCTCAATCAAGACAAGGACAAGGATTCAATATAGTGGGTCCAGTCGATGATGATGATTACTGCTTAGTCATCACCAATCATTTAGAATCTAATAAGTTCTTTTCAAATCACATTAACTTATTTGAGGAGCTATGCTTAGAAACTTCAGATGATCCAAATGATTTTGAAGTCAAACATGCACTGCCAAAGTTTGAGGAAGAGATCAAGTCAGCCATCGATGAGCTCAAGGAAATCAACTTAGGAACTGTAGAAGAACCACGCCCGACATACATCAGTTCTTTATTGAATGAAATTGAAACCAATAACTTAGTTATGCTATTGAATTAGTTTAAGGACTACTTTTCATGGAGTTATGAAGAGATGCACAATTGGCTCTAAAGGTCCATAAACTAGCAATAGAACCTAAAGCTAACCGTATCAAGCAAGCTCTTAGATGCATGCAATTAGACATAGAACAACATGTCATTTATGATGTCAAGAAACTGATTGATGTTGGCTTGATCCAAGAAATAAAATACTACCCGGTTAAAAGAGCTAAAATCTATCTATAAGGTCATGCCTTTCACTTAAAAATTGCTATACTATTATTACTCAAATCTGATGGACTTATTCAACATCAAGACTAGTGCTATATCGATGATCTTGTGGTCAGAGAAAAAGATCATCTCTTTATTTGAGAGTAGTTTTCAAATAGTTAAGATAATTTAACCTCAAATGAACCCCTAAAGTGTGCATTCAAGTGCTCAACCTAAAAATTTTAGAATCAACTTATATCATTCTAAGGGTGGTTGGAGTATCTAAGATGCTTTATATCTAATCTATCGGAAGATGTTAACCATTCTCAGACTTGTCTGGATGCCAAGTTTAATTGGGATGACAAGTGTGAGCCTTTAAAGACATCAAGCATTATAATGATGTCATCAATTTTAGTACATATCCGCAAGCTACTCAAACTTTACACTGCATTGATTCTTTGTTTTATTGCTCAAGCCAATGATGAAGAGAAAATACACTCTACTACCAGCATCAATCTAAAGGCTAATTATCCACCCATTGAGAGTAAATTGCTAACTTTAATCTTTGCATCCCAAAAAAGCTATAACAATACGCTTTCCTCAAGGTGTGAACTTAATCACTAGATCAATCCACATATCCCAAGAGATGGCCAATGCTATCTCACAGTTTACATGATAGTCCATGATCCTCTCACAGTTTGACAATACCTTCGTATCCCTCCGTGCAATGAAAAACAAGCACTAATGGATTTCTTAGCAGAACACCAACTTCCCCCTAACTCTCTGCTTAGTGTTGATCTCCCCGATGAATAAATCATGAACTTAGGGGATACCAGCAATCACCATTTGGAGATGTACTTTGATGGCTTGGCTTCCTCTGAAGGAGGAGAAGAACCACAATCTACTATTCTAAGAATGGTGTGAGTAATAATAGTTCTCTTAACTCACCGTGATGTGATGAGATTCTCATATCATCTTCCCAATTGCACCAATGAAGCCAAATATGAGTCTCTACTTGCGGCCCGAGTAAACCATTACCTAAGCATCCGTAACATCAACATCTTCATGGATTCTAAGTTATCAACCAAATCATGGTCCTATAAGGTTATAAAGTTCAAGCTCCATCACTACCACACCTACACCATGGATTTTTTGGCCTAAATCCTAGAGGATACCATTTATAAGATTCCTCGCGGAGAAAATGCTATAGTGTATGCTTTAGCCTAGCATGCTAAAGAGTTGACATGTTTGGAGAATGAGCCCATATCAATAAAGGTCCAAAAAAGACAAGTCCTATTACTAATTGATATTAAACTCATCAAAAGTACTCTCAAAGAGGTTACCATCAAAGAAGAATGAGGAGTTAGATTGGAGGCAACCATTCATAGATTATCTAAATAAAGGCAAACTACCTCAAGAGAAGTCCCAAGCCTAGTAGATGAAGCAAAAGAGCACTTTCCTATGCTCTGTGGATGTCTTTACCGCGCCTTTTGATCATATGTTGTTACATTATTTTGAGAAGGCTCATAAGATTGGATGGGTACACTGGATTATGTCAAGCAACCAATCTCAAGATGAAAACCAAGATCAAGAGACTAGATGTTTGCCATCGATGATCAAAGATTGCATGGATACTAAAACCAATGTCAAATACACGGTGGTCTACACAACCACCCAACATTCTACATCCTACATTAGCCTGGACATTCAAGTGTTGGGGTACCAGTGGGTCTATTGATCCTCCTTCATCCAAAGATCATCTCATCTAGCCGCTACTATATCGCTTATCTATTTTTTGGAACCATATCGCACACCACATTGTCCATAAATCAATTTGATAGCTCACATCCCTGTGGGATATTCGCCAATTCAAAATCAAACTAAACCAAACAAACCATATCAAATCACATGAAATTAAGATAAAATTAATCTTGACTACTTTTGAGTTGACATAAGTCCTTAGCAGCATTGACTCAGTATTCTCCCTAGGTTAGATTCAATTTGTTGTACATCTAATAGGACACCCTAGTGGTTGTTCCTCACTTTAGAAGATGTAAGTCTATTTTGCCTTCTTCCTAGCACACTTGTTGTACACATAAAGGAAACCCCTTAGGTTGGCTAGCTCTACCCCACAGCTAGTAGATTATCCCTTTGGATTTGTAAACCTAAGGTAGGTCAAGGCTGATGTAGCCCCTTCTTAGTGGGTCCATCGCACAATGGGTTATACATTAACTCTAGTAAATTAAACCTAATATGATTTTCTGAGTTAAATCAAACTGTTTCTCATTGGCAAATCATATATAAACAAGTCAAGAAAACAAATCAAATTCAAAACCAACCTCTAGTGGATCCAAATTAAACTAACTCCCCAAAATTTAAATCAAAGAAATCTAACCAAACTCTTATTCCTAGTGGATACATCCCCACAAAAAACTATGAAATCAAACTAAATCTCAATCTCAAATATAAACCGCTTGCTAGTGGAATGTTCATAACTATCCCCAAGAACTTTAGCCCATATCTCTAAATAGATATGCCTATAAATTAAAATAGAATAAATTAAAGTCGATTCAATCTTAATCCTAAATGGATTATAGATTCTTATCCCTAGGTGATCTTCTTTCCACAAATCATATAATCAAATCAAATTACCCCGAGATTTTATTCAATGCTCATGTAGACCCCTCATATGTCATGTCCATGATGTAGTGATCCTATCTACCTCCATGTCCTTGGCATGGAATTCTCATAAATATTGTTTCTTCTTATGCACACACCTTTAATACTTCAACCAAAAAAGCCTAACAATGTATCAAATTACATCCTCTTAACATTGTAATCAATATTTTATGATTTATGATGGTGCAAGCTCAAACTAACTACACAATATCATGCTAAACATATGATAGTGTGAATTAACACACTAAATTAAATTATAATATATGATGTTATATTGTAAATTTCTATAATATAATATATCTTTTAACATTACACCTCATTAGAATCACTTAAAAGGAACAAAGAACAAAATTTTAAATATGAATAATGTTCATTTTCAGATAAATTATTAGAAATGGTACAAAATAAATAATTTTGGTGTTGCTTCTTGGTTAGGATAATTTGGCCACTTCCATCTCAACCTTCAAATTAACATTTTGTGAGATTTGACCAATGTATTATAATAAAACATACTAAAATGTACACAACATTTAGTAACACACCACCACATTCATATATATGTGAATCATATTTTATGTACATTATATTTTAATATGCTTATATGATATATTATCTTACATCACTTAAAATGAATCACCCAAGCAAACAATTTATAAAATTTGTTGAAATTGAACATTTATTTTGGATGTAAAATTTCATTCTTTGATTAAATGAAACCATCAGACACCCCCAATTATGTTCCTAAAGCTTAATTTATATTTTTTTCCAAATCCCATAATCTCAACTTTAAATCAATATTTTTATGAATTATAATGAGTATAAACTCTACATCATACTATAAAACTAAATATGCTAAACAACAAGTATAACTTTTGCTATAATGCATGATACATTATGTTATGGCCTCTACATTATAATACACTATAAATATATTATATTATATTATATTGTTGCATATCACATCACAAGTGATTGCTTTTGATAAAAAAAAACATAAAATTTGTCAAATAATAAAACTATATATTTTAGTCATATCACTTACATATTTTAAATTGAAATAATATATTATGATGCCATGCTCTACCTATTATGAATTTAATAAATTCCACCATTTTAAAGTCCAAATCAACATTTTCATAAATAATGCTAGTTTAAGCTCAGCATGATTGTAAAATATTGAAAGAATTTAAAATGCAGATATATTATGATATATGATGCTATACTTTGCTACAACATATAATATTTATTTTGAATATAAAACCTTACTTTCTAGACTACAAGTGGTGTAGCACACCTTTAGCACTACAACCTAATTCCCACTTCAAATTTAACAAATTTTATCATCTGATTTATTAAATCAATATTTT
This sequence comes from Cymbidium sinense, assembly GCA_021442155.1. Classification (NCBI taxonomy): domain Eukaryota; kingdom Viridiplantae; phylum Streptophyta; class Magnoliopsida; order Asparagales; family Orchidaceae; genus Cymbidium; species Cymbidium sinense. The sequence continues at coordinate 190,485 of JAKCPB010000662.1, forward strand.
TGTGATTTATATTAATATAGACTATAGAGAACAATGCCATAATATATTAAAACATTTCAAAACATCTTGTAACATCCAAAACACATCACTACATGCTCAAATATATGATGCACATTATATTATAATGTAGTATTATAATATGATTTAGGTTTATATTCAAATCTTAATAGTCAAGGAAAGTCTCTTGAAGACATTTTCTTCTACCATAACTATGCTAATTAGGACATTCTTAGATTTATTGTTAATTATCTTTATTCAAGGTTTAGGTTAGTCATTTAAGGTATAGGGTTTAGGGTGTTTTAAGGTTTAGGTTTAGTGTAGATTTTATTTGGGTTTATGATTTAGGTTTTAGTTAGTTTGTGGTTTGGTTTTAGATTTGGGTTTGTGGCTTAAGTTTTTTAGGTTTAGGGTTTAGGATTTATTTATTGTTAGTTTAGTTTTAAGGTTATTTGGGGTTTAGGTTTGTGGTTATTTAGGTTTAAGTTTTAGTTGTGGTTTAAGGTTTAGATTTTGGTTTTTTTAATAAAGAATAAATTATATTCAACATTTCTTTTTTATTTTTCATCAACCAAGTAGCACCAAGTTTTTTAAAGAGACAAGGATGACATAAATAAAAATTAGCTATAAAGAAAATCAATATTCTAGATAAGTAGAACTATCTTTATAAAGACACACCCATAAGTGAAGATCGACGCCATTATTTAGCTTAGTTCAAATCAACCATCCTAGTAGTAGAAACTTTTACCATCATATCCTGATTCTCTCTCACCATCATAGTTGTAACCTCCATCACTCCTTTAATAACCACCATTTACTATAATCCACCAACACTCTAGATTACCACCACCACATAGTCATACCTTTAACTAAGATCTTATTAATTGATGGTGATGTTCCTTAGGGTTTTATCCATTCTTGGTTTTGGGTTTGGGTTACAGGGTTTAGGTTTTTTATTTTAGGTTTATTTTAGTTGTGTTTTGTGGTTTTTTTAGGGATTTAGTTTATTTTAAGGTTTTTATTTTTTTATTTAGGGTTTATTTTAGAGTTTGGGTTTTTTTATTATTTATATTTATTACATTTAGTTTAAGGTATTATTTATTTAGGGTTTATTATTTTTATTTTAGGTTTATTTTATTTTTATTTTATGTTTCTTTTAATTTACCATTTGGTTTTAGTGTTTATTTTAATATTTAATATTTTAACTATTTATAATAGGTTTAGGTTAATTATCATGACATTTATATCAGGTTTATATTATCTAAGGTTTATAGAAGGCTTATTTGAAAATAATATCTCATAGGGAAAGGGCTCAGTCCGAGAAAAATTATAGTCAGGAGGGTCTATCAGGGAAGGATCTATCAGGTAGAAACCAGGGCCCAGGATAAGATTGTATTACTATACATAGTAAGGATTTTAAGGGTAAGGTAGTAGTAGGATAGGGTCAGTTAGGATTATGGTTTTAAGTAAGCAAAGTCTCTGGGGTTTTAGGATTTTTTTCATGATTATTTAGGTTTATCATTATTTATTTTGGGTTTAGTAGGTTTTAGTGTTAATTTTTTTTATTGTGTTTGGTTTTTTTTAAATTACAAAATGCATTTAGGTTATTTTAGATTATTAGTTTTATTTTATTTATTTTGGTTTATTTTATTATGTATTTTACTAGTTTATTTTATTTTTTTTATTATTTTAGTTTATTTATTTTAGTTTATTTTAGGTTGTATATTATAGTTTTTTTATAGTTTTATTTTATTTTAGGCTTATTTATTTAGGGTTTAAGATTTTTAGAGAGAACAAATTCATTTTAACATTTCCTTTTGATTTAATCAAGTAACTAAAGTTTTCTAAGACAAGTGATGACATAAAAAAATGAGCACCTGTAGAGCAAATCAAAAACCCAGATAAGTAGAATCATCTTTCTATAAAGACACTTCCATAAGAAGCAAATCGGGCCATTTTTTTAGTTTCCATAATTCCCATAAGAACCACCACCACTTCTTTGGGATCAGCCATATAACCTCCTGCCATCACCATGGTTGTAACCTCCATCGCTCCTCTAGCCATAACTACATTACTCACCACCACCTCCATCTCAAGCCTCTAGATCACCATCATCATGTGGATAACCCACCTCCTCGACTTTGCCTCCACTACATCTAGCTGTTAACTATGTTCTGCCATCAAGGTTCTGCCATTCTAGGTTTAGGTTAGAAGGGTTTAGGTTTTCGAGATAGTTTAGGGTTTAAGGTTGTAGGTTTATTTAGTTTATTTTTTATTTATTTAAGTTTTTTTAGGTTTATTGTTTATTTTATTTAGTTTAGTTTATTTATTTTAGGTTTATTTATTGTAGTTTTAGTTTTTTTATTTATTTTTTAGGTTAAGGTTTATTTTTTAGTGAGTTTTATTTTATTTATTGAGGTTTAGTTTTATCTTTATTTTAAGTTTTTTATTTTATTTTTTTTAGATATAAGTTTTAGGTTTTATTTTATTTTGTTTTGAGGTTTTATTTTTAATTTATTTAGGTTTATTTTATTATTTATTTTATTTATTTAGGTTTAGGTTTAGGTTTAGCTTTAGGTTTTGTTTATTTTAATTTAGTTTATTTTAGTTTAAATTTTAGGTTTATTTTATTTTGTTTATTTTATTTCATTTTAGTTTAGTTTTTTTATAGAGTTTAGATTTATTTTTTATTTTATTTTAAGTTTTATTATTAAGTTTATTTTTTTAGGTTTATTTTTTATTTTAGTTTTATTTTATCTATTTTGGTTTTATTTAATTTTATTATGTTTTGTTTTTATTTTATTATTTATTTATTTATATTTTAGTTTAGTTCAAGTTTTTATTTTATTTTATTTTATTTATTATTTAGGTATTTATTATTTTATACTAGGTTTAGTAGTAGTTTTAATTAGTTTATGGTAGGGATATTTAGTTTTTGATCCATTAATAGGTCAATTCAACATATGTAGATGTTAGTGAGGTTTTATAGGTAAAAGAGGGATTTATTGGTATGTTAATGGTCATGGTATAGGGTTATTTAGGGGTTAGGGAAGTAGGGTGATAGGATTTGTAGGGTTTGTGGGTATTTTTTATAGGGTATTTAGGGTAGGGTTTAGGGTTTAGGGGTTGAACAAAGAGATAATGCCATTTAATATCTTAGAGTTACATTTAAAATGATGATTTACTTGAGATGACTAACAAATTTTACATTATAGTGAATGTTGGCATCAAATCTAGAGTTCGATTGACTCCATGACAAAGCCTTATGTCATTCTAATTCATAGACTAATTAATTCCTATTACAAAATATACATTTATGTGGGAAAAGCAAATATAACTACACTTGCAAAATATAGTTTAAATATACATATAATCAAGCAATTGTATTTATATATTTGGATTAGATTGCACATTAATAAGCATTTTAATTATTCATATAAGCAATGAAAAAAGACCATTCACATTTATTTTTATCCTTAATTAATAATATAAAACCATGATGACATATCCAGTTAAGGCATAAACATCTAATCTAAAATAATACATCATAAAACAAAATATACAACACATCATACACCGTCCTAACTTGTTCTTAAGGAAAATCAAAATAAGATTATATAAAGCAAACTAAAGCTTCTTTATTAATTAAGTTTTGGATTTGATTTGATCTAAAGAGAGAAGAGAAATCATCACTTGATGTTTTAAACCCATTCCCACATTAGTGATTTGATTACATTTAAGGAAATATAATTAAGTTGATTTTATGGGTTAATTAAGTTGAACCCTTAATTAGATGAATTAATTACCCTCACCTATGTCACCTTAAAGTAATTAAATAATTATGAGCAAACATGATATGCATGGAAAATAAACTTAAATGATCCTAGAAATAAAAGGGCCTAATACAATTGGATCATGATTAATAGTTATTTAGATTAAAGAACTTAATTAATTACTCTTATGGTTTTCCCACACATATGGACTCATAATATCATTAAACTCCTTTAGTTATTAAACACTAAAGATCTACCCCATGATTCAATTAATTAAGGTCTATGTGATTATGATTTAATTTGATTAAGTAATTTAATTAATTAATTAAATCTTAATTAATTTCATTTTAAAAAAGGGTGAATGAACTTGGGAAAGGTCCCAACCCTATTCCTTAGTTCACTTACTATTGAACAATGATTAATAAACTTAATTAACCAATTTATTACTATTCATGATTAGTTAATCATTAATTAGCTTAAAAGAGTAGTTAAGGTTTAATAAGTTTGTTTTCTTAATTAAGTGAGTAATAAATCCCTAGAAAATCATGGAAAGCAGAGGTCATCCCATTAAATTAACCTACAAAATTTGGGATTAATTGCTCATGAAATTAAAGAGTAATTAAGCTTATTGATTTTTTAATTAAACTTTAATTACTATTCAAAATTAGTTAAGATCTTTTTTAATTAATTTTCTCTAAAATACTTTTAAAATGAGTATTTATTTGCATTTTTTATTTCTATGATTTTTATGATTTTGAAGTTTTAGACAAAAAAATTAATTAAGCTTAATTAAAATCCTAATCATATCAGCGTCATATGGCAAGCATTCTATGTGGCCACAGATTACTTAAAACTTATCCTTTATGTGGTGGTAAATGCTTTCTCATCCGCCATCCGATCTAAGATGGCTACGATTAATAGTTAATAGGATTATTAGATAAACGAATCTAATCATGAATGTATTCGATCATGGATAGGTGCATGATCTAACCCATGCGAAGTTATTGAGAATGGAGTTCGTCCGCATTGCTTTGATCCGAAGCTTACCTAAGCTTGATCAACTCAAAAGGATCCCACATCTTCATGACATATCAGGGGATCCAACAATCAAGATCACATGAGATGCAAGTTTTCTTCAAAAGCTCCAACCCATTTTTGCCTAAGATCATTTGGAAGCATACCTCACAAGCTCAAGATCGTAGGCTTGAATGAAAGGAAGCTTCATCTAGAGGAGAAAGCCAGTAACAATTGGATCACCTGATGTTCCCTAAAGGCCATGAATTGATGATTTGGAGCTCGATTTGATCAAGTCCCACCTCTAGTGCTCGAAGCTTGTGATAATTCATTCTTGTGAGGCCTAGGGAAGTGCGGCAAAGTTAATTTGAGTTTGATAGAGAAATGGGGAAGTTAGGTTAAAATGAGAGTGTCCTATTTTAGAATGGATGGAATGGCATTTTTCGATGAGAACAAGCTTAAGAGCTAGGAATGGCTCTAGCTCATCTTGGGTAGCTGGGCTTTAGGAATGGTTTTTTGTGTGTGTTTGAGTGGAAATGAGGGGTGTATACCCCTTTTTCTTGATTGATGGTGGGATCAAGTTTGCTTCTAGTGGCCATCCACCATCTGGGGAGTCATGGGTGACAGGGAGGATGTGAGTTGGCTGACTTGGTTGAAGGTGTGAGGTGGTCGCCAAGGAGGAATCATGGGTGTCCTATGGGTTTCAAATCTAATGGGGAGGGTGAGGTGATTACAACTCCCATGGGTCATGGTCAACCCAACCACCTTGGGTCGTTGGACAATGTCTTACAGGTGGACCAGGGAGAGTACCAAGTAGCCGGGAATGGAAATGACCACTTACATGGGTGATTTATCTCATGTGGTGCCCTCAACCCAAGGGTAGAATGATCATTTGACATTGGATTTGATTTGGGTCGATTTTAAATGAGCCAAAAGTAGGTTAGCCCAAATTTCAAGTCAATTGGAGTTGATTTGGTTAGGTTTGGCTCAATTTGACTCATTCAGGTCAAATTGAGTTAGGCTGAGTCAAGTTGATCAATTGGTCAAGTTGGGTCAAACCAAGGGTTGGGTCAAGTTCATATGATTATTTGGGATGTTTTGGTTTAATTGGTTTGGTTTAGTTTGGCTTAGATTTGATTTTGGCTCATTTGAATTAATTTAGGTCAAATGGGTTAAGTTGACCAATTTGACCAAAATTGGTGTTGGTTTAGTTGACTAATTGAAGATGATTACACACTTTTGTTTCAATTAATTTGGAATTTTTTTGAATTATTCCAACTTGAACCATTTGGCCAATTTGGGCTAAGTAGGTCAATTGACTTCAATTGGGTCCAAACATGGCTTTGGTCAAGTTCAACAATCAATTTGGAATGAACTTGAGCCATTGGTTACAATCAATTTGGTTTATATTTTGATTTGACCCAATTTGGTCTTCTAAGATAATTTGGGTCAACTTGGGTCAAGAGGGCCAATTGGGATTGGTTTGACTCAATTCAAGGTCAAGTCATATTCAAATATTGATTTTGATTTGGTATGAATCATTGATTTCAAGGGATTTAGCTTAGTAATTTGGCTAGTTTGGGTTCATATGGGTAAAGAAGGTTGACTTGGTCAAAGAACCAAGTTGACTTGGTTTGACCTGATTTCTGATAATTAATCAACCTAGGGTGATCAATAATCGTGATGGGAGGATTTGGTAGGCTTGGTTTAATCCAATTTGGGTAGGATTGGAACATGGCTCAAATAGGTTAAATTAGCCACTTTGGGTCAAGTGGACCAATTAGGTTTAGTTGGTTTGACTTTGGGTTGAGTTTGATTTAGTTGAGTTTATATATGGATTTGGTATTGATATATAAATTCAATTGAAATTGGCTTGGGTTCAAATGGGTTTTGGTTCATTTGAACATTTCAAGTCAAAAGGTTAAGTTGGGTTTGACTTGGGTTGATTTTTATTTGGTTTGATGTTTGTAGATTTCATTTATATTTGTAAATATGATTGAATGTATGATTGATTCATGAGAAAATCAATTAAATTTAGGTTTTGGAATGAATGAATTTGGCTAAGTCCATGTGGATTAGGTTTAAATTTTGATTTGGTTTGATTTAGTTTTGATGATTTAAATGTATATTTCATTTAAATTTGTGAAGATGATTGAAAATATGATTGATTTAAGAGAAAATCAATTGATTTTGACTTGCATTGGATTAAGATTTGGCTAATTCCATGGGATAGGTCATATGGCTTAAGAAAAGTTTTGATTTAATTTTATTTAGTTTTATTTAGTTTTGATTATTTGACTGTAGATTTGATTTATATTTTAAAATATGATTGAAGATATAAATTGATTATGAGAAAATTAATTGATTTTGGATTGATTTGGATTAATGTTTGGCTAAGTCCATGGGATAGGTCATATGGCTTAGAAGGGTTTCAAGTTTGGATTTAATCATGGGCTTCAATCATTTGGTTTTGAAATTTGGGTTTGATTTGGATTTCAATTTGATGTTTGAATTGAACATAAGGTTTGGTTTGAGAATGAACATGGATTGGATTTGGGTTGTAGAGTAGGTAGATTATCCTAATTCCTAAGGCATAACATAATCCTATGGTTAACCCTTCTAAGTCTTTAGGCTAGGTTAAGTGTTACCTAATTGTTAGAAGTGTCTACTAGTGGATTATCCTAATTAATGCATATAATCTAGATTAACCCTTCTAAGTCTTTAAGCTTAAGTGTTTACCTAGTTGTTGAAGTGTCTTATGACTAGAGAAGTCTTAGTGTCTAGAAGACTCCTAAGTGTTGCCCTTGGAGATAGATGATTGGAAGACCGAAGCCAAGTTTCATATTATAGACTCAGATACATCTTTCAACACTTTGTTTGGGAGACCATGGATACATGAGAACAACATAGTTTCATCCTCTCTACATCATTGTATGATGTTTGTGAGAGGTGGGATCGTCTACTATGTCAATGGAGATCTCAAGCCATTTACAATTTATGAGGTCAACATGTATGAGGATGCGGCTTACTACCTCCCTCAAAATCAACAAGTCTATTCTCGTGAACTTGGCCAAAGTTTAAAAATAAAAAACATAAAAAGAAAATGAAAAGAAAAGAGAAAAATGAAAAAATAATAAAAGGGAGCGGAAATAGACTTGGAGGAAGAAGTGAAGCCTAACAGTAGATTACACCCACGGTTTTATTCAAACATATGGGTAGGATGACCACTGACCACCGTGTGAGGAAGAGGCCACTGAGGTAGTCCCACCCAATAGAAATATGTCCCCTACCAAGATACACTTGCTATCCATATAGACTTAGAATCTATTTCATAAGATGAGTCTTACATAGTTAGCACACCAGCCAATTTTTCTCAACATTAGATTCAATTGGAGGTGACACTTGAGCCAGATAACGATGAAGATCAGGCTCCAAAGCAAAGCATAAGTGTATCCAAGTCTATATGTGAAATTGTTAGGCATCAGTTGGGAACCTTAGCTCTAAACCAACTTTCCTCTCAAAAAGCTGAGGGTTTGGTAATTAAGGAAGCCCCAGGTGTGAAGACTCAGAATTTCTTTCTAGGAGCATCATCCTCAAGTTAAAAAATTGATGTAGAACTTGAGGATGATTCATATAAAGATTTAATAGAATTACCTTTTGATTGGGACTTACCTTGTGTTCATAATTTAGCAAAGAAAGGGTTAATCCCACATACTTGGTCAAAGCAGTGGTCACTTTCAAAAAGAATATGGAAGAACAAATGCAAAAGCTCTCAATCAAGACAAGGGACTAGATTCGATAGTGGGTCCAAATGATGATGATGATCGCTAGTCATCTCCAATCATTTAGAATCTAATAAGTTCTTTTCAAATCACATTAACTTATTTGAGGAGCAATGCTTAGAAACTTCAGATGATCCAAATGATTTTGAAGTCAAACATGCACTGCCAAAGTTTGAGGAAGAGATCAAGTCAGCCATCGATGAGCTCAAGGAAATCAACTTAGAATCAGAAGATCCATGACATACAGTTCTTATTGAATGAAATTGAAACCAATAACTTAGTTAGCTATTGAATGAGTTTAAGGACTACTTTTCATGGAGTTATGAAGAGATGCCCTGGATTGGCTCGAGGTTGCTCCATAAACTAGCAATAGAACTTAAAGCTAGTATCAAGCAAGCTCCTAGATGCATGCAATTAGACATAGAACAACATGTCATTTATGATGTCAAGAAACTGATTGATGTTGGCTTCATCCAAGAAAAAAAATACTCTACCTGGTTAGCCGACGTTAAAATCTATTGCTATAAGGTCATGCCTTTTTGATTTAAAAAATACTGGTGCTACATACTAGTGGGCTATTACACAAATCTTCGATGGACTTATTCAACATCAAGACTAGTGCTATATCAATGATCTTGTGGTCAAAAGTAGATAAACAGAAGACCATCTCTTTGACTTGAGAGTTGTTTTCAAATAGTTAAGATAATTTAACCTCATAATCAACCCCCTAAAGTGTGCATTCAAAGTAGCTTTAGGGAAATTCCTTAGGTTTGTTGTCGGGCACTAGAGAATCAAAATCGATCTGGAGAAGATCATGATGATATTAGAAATGCCACACCCTATAAATTTAACTCAACTTATATCATTCTAAGGGCAGCTGGAGTATCTAAGATGCTTTATATCTAATCTATCGGGAAGATGTTAACCATTCTCAGCACTTGTCAAAAAGGATGCCAAGTTTAATTGGGATGACAAGTGTGAGCTTGCCTTCAAAGACATCACCTGATGATGACATTAGTTTACCCTAAGCCACTCAAACTTTACACTATGTGTAGATGACTCTCTTGGTGCTTTATTGGCTCAAGCCAATGATGAAGGGAAGTAAAATACACTCTACTACCTTAGCCATCATCTAATCCATACTGAGGCTAATTTTCCACCCATTGAGAAGCATTGCCTAGCTTTAATATTTGCATCCCAAAAGCTATAACACTACATGCTTCCTCATAAAGTGAACTTAATCTCTAGGATCAATCCACTATAGTATCCCAAGAGATGGCCAATGCTATCTGAACAGTTGGCATGATAGTCCATGATCCCTCCGTGCAATGAAAGAACAAGCACTAATGTATTTCTTAGCAGAACACCAACTTCCCCCTAACTCTCCGCTTAGTGATGATCATGAATAAATCATGAACTTAGGGGATACTAGCAATCACCATTTGGAGATGTACTTTGATGGTGCTTCCTCCGAAGAGGAGAAGAACCACAATCTACTATTCTAGAATGGCAAGAGTTGAATAGTTCTCTTAACTCATCATGATGTGATGAGATTCTCATATCATCGTCCAATGCACCAACAATGAAGCCAAATATGAGTCTCTACTTGCCAGGCTCGAGTAAACCATTACTCTAATCATCCAGAACATCAACATCTTCATGGATTCTTAACTAGTTACCAACTAAATCGTTGTGTCCTATAAGGTTATAAAGTTCAAGCTCCGTCACTACCACATGTACACCATGGATTTTTTGGCCTAAATCCCATAGGTTACCATTTATAAGATTCCTCGAGGAGAAAATGCTGTAGCGTATGCTTTAGCCAAGCATTCCAAAGAGTTGACATGTTTGGAGGATGAGCCCATATCAATAAAGGTCCAAAAAAGACAAGTCTTATCACTAATTGATATTGAACTCATCAAAAAGTACTCTCTTGAAGGGGAGGTTACCATTGCAAATCATTCGTAGATTATCTAAATAAAGTCAAACTACCTCAAGAGAAGTCCCAAGCCTAGTAGATGATGCAAAGAGCACTTTCCTATGCTCTTGTGGATGGTGTCTTTTACTAGCAGTCTTTCGATCATATGTTGTTACATTATTTAGACAAGAATGAAGCTCATAAGATTGTGATTAAGGTACACTCAGGATTATGTCAAGCCAACCAATCTGGTCTGAAGATGAAAACCAAGATCAAGAGACTAGGATACTACAGGCCATCGATGATCAAAGATTGCATGGATACAGCTAGGCACCAATGTCAAATACACGGTGTGGTCCTACACCAACCACCCAACATTCTACATCCTACATTAGCCTCAAGGACATTCAAGTGTTGGGGTACCAGCATAGTGGGTCTAATTGATCCTCCTTCATCCAAAGATCATCAGTTCATCTTAGCTGCTACTGAATACCATATCAGTTTATCTATTTTTTGGAACCATATCGCACACCGACATTGTCCATAAATTAAATCTATCAAATTTGACTGAGCTCACATCCCCAGGGGATATTCGCTCAATTCAAAATCAAACTAAACCAAACAAACCATATCAAATCACATGAAATTAAGATAAAATTAATCTTGACTACTTTTGAGTTGACATAAGTCCTTAGCAGCATTGACTCAGTATTCTCCCTAGGTTAGATTCAATTTGTTGTACATCCAAGTCACCCCAAGTGGTTGTTCCTCACTTTGGAAGATGTAAGTCTATGCCTTCTTCTAGCACAGTTGTACACATAAAGGAAACCCCTTAGGTTGGCTAGCTCACGCCTAGTAGATTATCCCTTTGGATTTGTAAACCTAAGGTAGGTCAAGGCTGATGTAGCCCCTTCTTAGTGGGTCCATCGCACACCAATAGGGTCCATACATTAACTCAGAGTAAATTAAACCTAATATGATTTTCCCCAGTGGAGTTAAATCAAACTGTTCTCCCCATTGGAGCCCCAAATCATATATAAACAAGTCAAGAAAACAAATCAAATTCAAAACCAACCTCCCTAGTGGAGCCAAATTAAACCAACTCCCCCAGTATAGTCTAAATCAAAGAAATCTAACCAAACTCTTATTCCTAGTGGATACATCCCCACAAAAACCTATGAAATCAAACTCAAATCTCAATCTCCAGCGGATAGCCCGAACCTGCTTGCTTAGTGGAATGTTCATATACTCGATCCCCAGTAAACTTTAGCCCATATCTCTAGCAGATATGCCTCCGCATAAATTAAAATAGAATAAATTAAAGTCGATTCAATCTTAATCCTAAATGGATTATAGATTCTTATCCCTAGGTGATCTTCTTTCCACAAATCATATAATCAAATCAAATTACCCCAGTAGATTTTTATTCAATGCCCTCGATGTAGACCCCTCATATGTCATGTCCAATGCATGTGTGTGATCCCCTAGCGGATCTACCTCCATGTCCTTGGCATGGAATTCTCATTAAATATTGTTTCTTCTCTTATGCACACCTTTAATACTTCAACCAAAAGCCTAACAATGTATTGGTTCAAATTACATCCTCTTAACATTGTAATCAATATTTTATGATTTATGATGGTGCAAGCTCAAACTAACTACACAATATCATGCTAAACATATGATAGTGTGAATTAACACACTAAATTAAATTATAATATATGATGTTATATTGTAAATTTCTATAATATAATATATCTTTTAACATTACACCTCATTAGAATCACTTAAAAGGAACAAAGAACAAAATTTTCTCCAAATATGAATAATGTTCATTTTCAGTATAAAATTGTTATTTTTCTATTAGAAATGGTACAAAATAAAATAATTTTGGTGTTGCTTCTTGGTCTGTGGTGTGAATTTGGCCAAATTCTTCCATCTCAACCTTCAAATTAACATTTTATGAGTTTTGACCTAATGTATTATAATAAAAGTAAAACATACTAAAATGTACAATAACATTTAGTAACACACCACCACATTCATATATATGTGAATCTATATTTTTATGTACATTATATTTTAATATGCTTTCATATGATATATTATCTTACATCACGCCTTAAAATGAATCACGTCAAGCAAACAATTTATAAAATTTTGTTGAAAATTGAACATTTATTTTGGATGTAAAATTTCATTCTTTTGATTAAATGAAACCATCGCACACCCCCAATTATGTTCCCTAAAGCTTAATTTATATTTTTCCAAATCCCATAATCTCAACTTTTAAATCAATATTTTTATGAATTATACGAGTATAAACTCTACTACATCATACTATAGAAAACTAAATATGCTAAACAACAAGTAGTAATAATACAATTTGCTATATAATGCATGATGCTACATTATGTTATGGCCTCCTACATTATAATACACTATAACATATTATATTATATTATATTATATTGCATATCACATCACAAGTGATTGCTTTTGATAAAAAAAAAACATAAAATTTGTCTAAATAATAAAAAACTATATATTTTAGTCATATCACTTACATATTTTAAATTGAAATAATATATTATGATGCCATGCTCTACCTATTATGAATTTGGCCAAATTCCACCATTTTAAAGTCCAAATCAACATTTTCATAAATAATGCTAGTTTAAGCTCGACTGCATGATTGTAAAATATTGAAAGAATTTAAAATGCGCAGAACAATATATTATGATATATGATGCTATACTTTGCTACAACATATAATATTTATTTTGAACATAAAATCTTACTTTCTAGACTACAAGTGGTGTAGCACACCTTTAGCACTACAACCTACCCTAATTTCAAATTTAACAAATTTCATCCTGATTTATTAAATCAATATTTTTGTGATTTATATTAATATAGACTATAGAGAACAATGCCATAATATATTAAAACATTTCAAAACATCTTGTAACATCCAAAAACACATCACTACATGCTCAAATATATGATGCTACATTATATTATAATGTAGGGTATTATAATATGATTTAGGTTTAGGGTATTCAAATCTTTAATAGTCAAGGGAAAGTCTCTTGAAGACATTTTCTTTAGCTACCATAACTATGCTAGAATTAGGACATTCTTTAGATTTATTGTTAATTACATCTTTATTCAAGGTTTAGGGTTAGTTTAGGGTTTAAGGTATAGGGTTTAGGGTTTGGGGTTTAAGGTTTAAGGTTTAGGGGTGTAGATTTTAGGGTTTAGGGTTTATGGATTTAGGGTTTAGGTTTAGGGTTTAGGGTTTAAGATTTTGGGTTTGTGGGTTTAAGGTTTAGAGTTTAGTTTGGGGGTTTAGGGTTTAGTGTTTAGGGTTTAGGGTTTTTAAGGTTTAGGGTTTAGGGTTTAGGGTTTAGGGTTTAGGTTTAGGGTTTAAGTTTTAGTTTAGGGTTTAAGGTTTAGGATTTTAGGTTTTTTTTAATAAAGAATAAATTTATATTCAACATTTCATCTTTTTTATTTCATCAACCAAGTAGCACCCCAAGTTTTTAAAGAGACAAGTGATGACATAAATAAAAAATGAGCACCCATAAAGAAAATAAATATCTCTAGATAAGTAGAACTGTCTCTACTATAAAGACACCCATTGTAGAAAAGATTGGATCGCCATTATTTATTCTCAGTCAAATCAACCACCCTCCCAGTAGTATCCATCATATCCATCTCTCCCACCACCATCATAGTTGTAACCTCCATCACTCCTCTCACCTCCATAACCACCACTGCTTGACCACCATCTCAATATCCACCAACACCTCTAGATCCCCCCACCATCTATGATAAATTGCCTCACCTCAACTAGATGAGATCTAGGAAGTGATGGTGATGTTCCTTCCATCAAGGTTTTATCCATTCTTAGGTTTGGGGTTTAAGGTTAGATTAGGTTCAGGTTGTGGTTTAGGGTTTGGGGGTTTAGGTTTAGGTTGTGTTTTAGGTTTTTTAGGTTTTAGGGTTTAGAATTTAGGTTTAGAGTTTAGGTTTAGGTTTAGGGTTTAGGGTTTAGATTTAGAGTTTAGGGTTTTGTGGGATTTAGGGTTTAGGTTTAGGTTAGTTGTTTAAGGTTTAGGGTTTTTAGGGTTTATTTAGGGTTTAGGTTATTTTATTTTAGGTTTATTTTATTTTATTTATTTTATCTTTTAATATTTGGTTTTTTTTATTTTAATTTATATTATTTATAATTTTAGTTTATTTAGTTTAATTTTATTTATGTATTTATAGGTGGGTTTATTTATTTAGCAGGTTTATCTAGTCAGTATTTTGTGGTTTTGCAGATGCAGCCAGGCCCATGTAGGTTTAGAGGGCCCAGTGGTTTGGCCTCAGTGGGTCAGTAAGGGTTTTGAGTTTAGTGCCTCAGGGTCAGGGCCTGGGTGGCCCATGGATTGACCAGGCTGGCCCAGGAACCAGCCTTGGATTTAAGACTCCAGTGTCAGGGCCAGGGTTTTGGTACACCCAGGCTCCAGGCTCAGTCAGTGGGCTCAGAGTCCTGTGGCCTTAGCCCAGTTTAGGCCCAGGTTTGGGGCTCATGGCCAGGGTTTGTGGGGTTAAAGTTTGATTTAGGGTCAGGTTTAGGGCCTGTGGTAGGTTTAGGGCCTGGAGTGGTTAGGTAGGGTTTTTTAGTGAGGTTTAGGTTAGTTTTAGTGTTCAAGATTTAGGGTTTAGGGTTTAGATTTGGGTTTTTTTAAATTAAGTAAATAAGTTTTAGGTTTATTTAGATTATTTAGTTTATTTTATTTATTTTGGTTTTTATTTCATTATGTATTTTATTTATTTATTTTGTTTTATTTAGTTTAGTTTATTTATTTTAGTTTATTTTTGGTTGTATTTTTTTGAGTTTTTATTTGTAGGTTTAGGTTTATTTAGTTAGGTTTTTTTGGGTTTAGGTTTTATTTTTTTTAGAGAACAAATTCATATTTCTTTCTTTGATTTCATCAACCAAGTAGAGTTTTCTAAGACACAAGTGACATAGATAAAAAATGAGCACCCATAGAGCAAATCAAAACCCTAGATAAGAATCATCTCAACTATAAAGACCCGCTCCAAGGAGCATCATTTATTTTCCATAATTCCCATAAGATTACCACCGCTCGAGTAGCTGATCTTGCCATATCCTGAACTCTCCCTACGCCACCACCATGGTTGTAACCTCCATCGTTCCTCTCGCCTCCATAACTACCATTACTCTGACCACCACCTCCATATCCACCAGCACCTCTAGATCCCCACCATCAGGATAACGCCACCTTGACTTTGCCTCCACTACCGTGATCTAGAGAGTCTTGTTAACTGTGATGTTCTATCAAGGTCGCCATTCTGGGTTTAGGTTTTTAGGGTTTAGTTTTGAGTTTAGTTTAGGTTTAGGTTTATTTAGTTTGTTATTTATTTATTTAAGTTTTTTTAGGTTTATTGTTTATTTTATTTAATTTAGTTTATTTATTTTAGGTTCATTTATTATATTTTAAGTTTTTATTTTATTTTTATTTTTTAGGTTTAGGTTTATTTTTTAGTTGAGTTTTATTTTTATTTTATTATTGAGGTTTAAGTTTTATTATTTATTTTTAGGTTTTTATTTTATTTTAGAAATAAGTTTTAGGTTTTATTTTAGGTTTTTTTGAGGTTTATTTTTTTAATTTATAGGTTTATTTTTAGTTTATTTTATTTTATTTTTTAGGTTTAGGTTTGTGCTTTATTTTAGTTTAGTTTATTTAGTTTAAATTTAGTTTATTTTATTTTGTTTTATTTTATTTTCATTTTAGTTTAGGTTTTTATAGTTAAGGTTTAGGATTTTATTTTTATTTATTTTTTAAGTTTATTTTTTAGGTTTTTTTTATTTTAGTTTTATTTTATCTCATTTTATTTTATTTAATTTATTTTATGTTTTATTTTTTATTTTATTCTTGGTTTATTTTATTTTATAGTAAGTTTTATTTTATTTTATTTTATTATTTTATTTAGGTTTATTTTTATTTTATTTTATTATATTTAGTTTTAGTTTTATATTTTTTGGTTTATGGTCAGGGTCAGGTATTTTGTGGTCAGGGTTTGTGGTAGTTTAGGTTTAGGGTTTAGGGTCAGGTTAGTGATTTGGGAGAGTTTATTTTTAGGTATTTTAAAGTCAGGATATTGGGGTTTTTTTGCTTTTTCATGGTAGGTTTAGTGGTATTGGGTTTGTGGTTAGGGTTTCAGGGTTTGTTTTAGGGTTTTTTAGGGTTTTAGGGTTTAGTAGGAGGTTTGGGGTTTGGGTTTAGAGGTTTTAAGATTTAGGTTTTAGTTTAATGTTTTTATTTATTTTAAATCCAAGATCGATTTTAGGTTTATTTAGTCTTTTTATTTTATTTTATTTTATTTTATTTATTTAATTTTATTTATTTATTATTTATTTATTTTATTTATTTTAGTTTATTTTTATTTTAGTTTTTAGGTTTTGGTTTAGATTTATGCTTATTTTTAGTTTATTTTTATTTTTTATTTTATTTTAGGTTTTGGTTTATTTTTTATTTTTAGGTTTAGGTTTTCATTTTATTTTAGTCTAGATTTTATTTTATTTTTATGTTTTATTTTTTTAGTTTAGGTTTTATTTATTTTAGTTTATTTATTTTATTTACTTTAGGGTTTAGGTTTAGTTTATTTTATTTTTAATTATTTTAGTTTAGTTTATTTTAGTTTAGTTTAGATTTACATTTTTTTGTTTAATTTAGGTTTAGGTTTTTAGTTTAGGGTTTATGTTTTATTTTTATTAGGTTTTATTTAGTTTATTTTATTTTGGTTTTATTTTTATTTTATGTTCAATTTATTTTCTTTAGGTTTTTTTATTTAGGTTTATTTTATTTTATTATTTTGTTTAGATTTTTTATTTATTTAGTTTAGTTTTATTTTATTTTATTTTATTTAGGTTAGGTTTTATGTTAGTTTTATTTATTTTATTTTTTTATTAGTTTAGGTTTATTATTTATTTTGTTTTAGTTTATTTAGTTTTTAGGTTTTAGTGTTGGGGTTTATTTAGGTTTAGGGTTGAGGTTGGGGTAGGGTGGTAGGTTTATTTGTGGTTTATAGGATTTATAGGTGTGGGTAGGTTTAGTGGAGGTAGGGCTCAGAGTTTATTGGTTTATATAGGTTTATTTGTTTTAGTTTATTTTATTTTATTTTATTTTTTTGGTTTCTTTTAGTGAGTTTATTTTATTTTATTTTAGGTTTAGTTTTATTTTTATTTTTTTTTTTTAGGTAGGTTTATTTTTTAGTTTAGGTTTAGGTTTTATTTTAGTTTATTCTATTTTATTTAGTTTAGGTTTAGGTTTAGTTTATTTTTGTTTAGGTTTAGGTTTATTTTGTTTTTTTATTAAGGTTTTAGTTTTATTTTGGTTTTATTTTAGGTTTATTTTTTTAGGTTTATTTTATTTTAGTCTTTATTTTAATTTTATTTTATTTTTTTATTTTATATTTTATTTTATTTAGGTTTTTTTTATTTGGTTTATTTTATTTTTTTTATTTAGTTGGTTATTATTTTTTATTATTTTATTTTATTTATTTTTTATTTTATTTTTAGGTTTAGGTTTAGGTTTTAATTTAGTTTTTATTTTATTTAAGTTTACATTTTTTATTTATTTTATTTTTAGGTTTTATTTAGTTTAAGATTAGGTTTTTTGGTTTATTTTTAGTTTTATCTGGTTTATTTTGTTTTATTTAGTTTAGTTTTTATTTTAGTTTATTTATTTTTAGTTTATCTTTTTAGTTTATTTTGGTTTAGTTTTATTTTATTTTATTTTAGTTTAGGTTTTAATTTTATTTAGGTTTAGTTTAGTTTTTATTTTATTTTTTTTTAGTTTTTAGGTTTATTTTGGTTTTATTTTTAGTTTAGGTTTATATTTTATTTATTTTATTTATTTAATTTTATTTAGGTTTAGTTTATTTTTATTTTAGTTTTTTTATTTATTTTAGTTTATTTTAGGTTTTATTTTATTTTTTATTTTATTTAACTTTTATTTTATTTTATTAAGTTTATTTAGGTTTTATTTTAGGTTTTAGATTTAAATTAATTTTTTATTTTATTTTTATTTTATTTTATTTTAGTTTAGTTATTATTTTATTTAATTTTATTTTATGTTTATTTTATCTTTTAGTTTTAGTTAGGGTTTTTTATTTATTATTTTAGTTTAGGTTTTATTTTCTTTATTTTATTTTTTTTAGTTTAGGTTTAATTTTTCTTTAGTTGAGTTTTATTTTTATTTTATTTTAGGTTTGGTTTTATATTTAGGTTTAGGTTTTTATTTTATTTTTTTAGGTTAAGGTTTTAGGCTTTTATTATAGGTTTATTTTAAGTTTTATTTTTTTTAGTATAGATTTAGGTTTATTTTTAGTTTATTTTATTTTATTTAGTTTATCTTGGCTTATTTTAGTTTTATCTTAGGTTTAGTTTAGGTTTTATTTAATTTAGTTTAGTTTATTTTAGTTTAGTTTAGGTTTATATTATTTTGTTTATTTTTTATATTTATTTTAGGTTTAGTTTTTTTTTTATTTTAGGTTTTATTTTTTTTATTTTATTTTAGGTTTATTTTTAAGTTTAGTTATTTTTAGTTTATTTTATTTTAGGTTTTTTTTAATATTATTTTACATTTAGTTTATATTTTTTATTTAGGTTTTTTATTTATTAGGTTTATTTTATTTTATTTAGTTTAGTTTAGGTTATTATTTATTTTATTTAGTTTATTTTTATTTTAATTTAATTTATTTTTTAGGTTTAGTTTAGGTTTAAGTTTTAGTTTAGTTTTATTTTATTTTATTTTAATTTTTATTTAGGTTTAGGTTTAGCTACAACATATAATATTTATTTTGAACATAAAATCTTACTTTTTAGACTACAAGTGGCATAGCACACCTTTGGTACTACAACCTAATTCCCACTTCAAATTTAACAAATTTCATCATCTCATTTAGTAAATCAATATTTTTATGATTTATATTAATATAGACTATAGAGCATAATACCATAATATACTAAAACATTTCAAAACATCTTATAACATCCAAAAACACATCACTACATGCTCAAATAGATGATGCTACATTATACTATAATATATGGTATTATAATATGATTTAGGGTTAGGGTTTAGGGTATTCAAATCTCTAATAGTCAAGGGAAAGTCTCTTGAGGATATTTTCTTTAGCTACCATAACTATGTTAGGATTAGGTCAATCTTTAGATCTACTCCTAATGACATCTTTATTCAAGGTTTAGGTTTAGGGTTTGGGTTAGTTTGGGGTTATAGTTTGTTTTAGGTTTAAGGTTTAGGGTTTAGGTTTATTTTAGGGTTTAGGTTTAGGTTTAGGGTTTTAGTTGTAGGTTTTAGGTTTTTTAGGGTTTAGGGTTTAGGGTTTGGGTTTAGGTTTAGGGTTTAGGTTTAGTTTAGGTTTTATGGTTTATTTTAGGTTTAGGGTTTAAGTTTTAGTTTAGGTTTAATTTTTTTTTAGAGAACAAATTGAGATTCAACATTTCTTCTTTTCAATTTCATCAACCAAGTAGCACCCCAAGTTTTCTATGACATGACAACATAGATAAAAAAATGAGCACCCATAGAGCAAATCATAACTCTAATGATAAGTAGAACCATCTCTATAAAGATAGTTCCATAAGTAGATGGTCGTTCTTAGTTTCTCGTTAATCAAAACCAACCCCACCTCTTGAGTAGCGGGATCCCATCATATCCCATCTCACCCTTTCACCACCATAGAACTTCCATCACTCCTCTCCTCCATAACTAACCACCACCTCCATATTCACCAAGACCTCCATCCCCACCACCACCATGATAATCACCGCCTCCTTCACGCCTCCAGGCAGATCTAGAGCCTAGTTGATGGTGATGATCCCGCCATCAAGGTTCTCCCATTCTGTGGTTTAGGTTTGGGTTTAGGGGGTTAGGGGAGTTTAGGGTTTGTGGGTGGTTTAGGGTTTGGGGGTTTAGGGTTTTTGGGGTTTAGGTTTTAGTAGTTTAGGGTTTTGTGGGTTTAGGGTTTAGGGTTTAGTTTAGGGTTTGTGGGTTTAGGGTTGTTTTAGGGTTTAGGTTTAGGGTTTAAGGTTTAAGATTTGGGTTTAGGTTTTTTTAAAAAATTAAATAAACTAGTAGGTTTAGTTTATTTAGTTTATTTTTATTTATTTGAATTTATTTTTTTATTTTTTATTTAGGTTTTATTTATTTTTGTTTATTTATTTTAAGTTTTTTATTTTAGTTTAGATTTTTTTATTTTTATTTATTTTATTTACATTAATTTTTAGTTGATTTTATTTTTTTATTTTTTTTAGGTTTTATTTTTTATTTTTAGGATGAGGATTAGATTTTATTTAATTTTTTAGGTTTAAGTTTAGGTTTATTTTTTGGTTTTAGTTTAGGTTTATTTCTAGTTTATTTTATTTTATTTAGCTTAGGGTTTAAGTTTAGTTTATTTTAGGTTTAGGTTTAGGTTTTATTTATTTTAGTTTATTTTTGTTTAGGTTTATGTTTATTTTATGTTTAAGTTTTTTTTAGTTTAAGGTTTAGGTTTTATTTTTTATTTATTTTTAGGTTTATTTTTAGGTTTAGGTTTTATTTAGTTTTTTTTTTTATTTAGGGTTTTGTGCCACCATCCTTCAAGATCTTTGATGGCGTGGAAACCCAAAATAACACATTACACTTTAGAGTTTACAAACTGGTGGTAGCAACGACTCCTCTTCTCATTTTCATTATCAATCGTCACTGTTGCATTTGATTGGTATGTCGAACTACCCAATGTTGATGAAGACTTTTTGAGTTGGAGCACCTCTTCATCAAGAGGTTTGTTGGGCCAGAACTATAGGCAACCTCATTGCAAAGAAATAAACTCAATGAGTCCCTTGTTGATTACATTCTCAGGTGGCGCAACCTAAGCATAAAATTCAAACCACAGCTATCCGAATAGCATGCCATTGAGATTCTTCTCAAGATTTCTAATCGCTTCATGCTTAAGGGCTTTACCATCAAAACATTCGATAAATTAATCAGTAAGGTGGCTAGCCTACAAGAGGAAGCCAAATAGTTGCCCTTTCTTGACCAATCATCTAAGCCCAAGCCGCAAAAGGTGTTTGAGAAGAAGCTAGGGATAGTTGTGTCGGGACGTGGAAGCAGCAAGTGAGTATGAGACCACGAGCTCAACAACCTTCTTTGCCACCTCCTCTTCCACCACCTCGGCCAACATACTCACCGTAGCCACCAATGACCATTTCACCACCCTCGAGCTTACCCAAAGGGGTATTCATATCCATCACCAAGTAGTTACTTTCCACATACTCTTGCCAATAGATTGAATAAGCCATATTCATTCAAGAGGGAGGTAGTTAGGAAAATCTTTAAGAATCTATTAAAGAAACGACTTTCGACTGTGAGCATAAGAGGCTGGAGGAAATGGGCAAGAGCGATGATCCTAGCTATTACCCCTACCACCACATGTTAGGCCATATCTTAGAGGATTGTATCACTTTTAAGGACTAGCTTGAGCTCAGCTACAAGTTGGGAGCCTAGTTATCCCTAAGGAATACTTATTAGAACAACAATCCAATTCTGTTAGAGTAATCCTTGGGATACTTGCGGTCCTCTTAAGACCAAAGAAGGATAGAAAATCTCCCTATCCCAAACCTCTAAAAAGATCATTTCTAAGATCAAGAAGCATTCCTTGTAAGTGCGAGAAATAGCTCAAACCTCCAACATCAAGGAAGGTTTACTAGTTGCAAAGGATAATTCGAGGAGGATGACAACCCAATAGCGAGCTCACCAAACTTGCCTCGATAATCCAAGAAGCACCGTCCGAGCCCAAGTACTCCACCATCAGCTACCACCTCTTCTACTAGCTGCTCTTATACTGGAAGGAGCATTGTATCTATGGATAAGAGCACTAAATCCCTTACTCTGATTACTTTACTTGATTTCTATCATGTACAACCACACAAAAATAATTTAATGAAGAAAGCTGACTCTACTTATATATTGTCTACTTGTGATGCTCTTAATTTTATTCTTATTGAAAGCTCTTTGAGTCTAAATAAAAATAATAGCTCCAGTAGTTTTGATCCTTTCTTTTCTAATTCAAAATTGGACTATCCTTTTTTGAATCAATTAGGTTCACCTCTTGAGAGTGACTTGGAGTCAACTGACTCTGAGGATCCCATAGGAGAAGCTGTAGGTATGCTTGATGAGAAGGTAGAACTTTCCATAAGCTCATCATTCCAAGAAGTCACTGAAGTCAATCTACATAGTGGCAAAGTTCTACCTTCTAAGGTAGCACTTTAGGATAAGGGTAAGCAAGTCATTGGTTCCAATGAGGAGATAGCCCCACCATAGGATGCTCCACTCATGGATATGCTTATGGAGGACCAAGCCAGAGTTGATTACAATGTCCTAGCTCACCCAGAAAGATAAGGGAATCTCTAGTCAAGGCCTTACTTGATCTAGAGATATGCTTAGCTCAGCTGACCACTACTAAAGAGGAGAAATGCCATGCAAAGGACATCTTACAAGTTACATTGAGCGATGAAGACTTACTCTAGGATGACAGGCACAACGCCACTTTACATTATAGTGGATGTTGGAGATACAAAGCTATCTAGAGTTTTGATTGACCCGTGTATCAACATTATGAGTTTAGAACCCTTTCTACTTGAGGATCAACATCTCCAAACTCCAAAAGAAAGGATGTTGAGAGGATTCAATGAACAAGGAGAGAGAGTCAGTGGAGTTTATTTTTGGATGTCGGAGGGGGGGGGGTACTTTTTGAGGTGATTGAGTACAATATTGAGGTATGATGTAGTTTCTTGAAAGATATAGGCATCACCTTACAATGGACCTAATCATGTAATAAGGACTCTAAGGCATGATGGGTCTTGAATGTACTAAAGATTTTTTCCCTACTTTATATGGATGAATAAAGTAGGATTTATATTAAACCAGTTCTGTTCCCTATGGAGGCAAGCCTCCATAGTTAGTCACATCTTAGGAAATGAAATTTCTAAGAATACTCTGATTAAAGTAGACAATTATCATCTCCAAAGATTTCAAGGTTAGACTATCAAAGATTGGTTGTATTTGGAAAATCAATGAAAGTTCAAAGAGAAGACTTTTTTGGAATCCAAATAAAATAAGTAGGAAATGCTCATGATACTAAGTGAGCATTCCAATTTATCTTATGGTTGGGATTTATAATTTTGAAGTTGAGGAGATTTATATGTTTTGAGTTGAAATTTAATTAGATTACTAGGGCTTATAATCCACCAACACAAGGTTATGGGAATGCCTAAGAGGTGAAAATTTATGCTCATAGCCTGAAGGAAATAGCTACCTCAGATCCTACATCTAGGGAGCTTTAGTATAAGCTAAAGCATGACCTAAATCTAAGCGATAGGTGGACATAAGGGTTTACCTCCATAAGAGAGAATAAATTGTCCAACTTCTAGACTTATAATCACCTGGAGTGGCCGCCTAACTCCTCCTATAACTTTAAAACCATGTAGTTCGGTCTTATGAATTGCAAGATAGCTAAGGTAGTTAATTAATTAGAAAGAGACTAAAGTCCTAAACACACTCCCTAAGAGACTAGAGCATGAGTGGTATGAGCATATGACTTAATCAATAGATGCAAAATTGTTTCAAATTTTATTTCATTTTAGACATCATTTTGACAGAGGCTTTAGGATTTCTCATGCCTAAATGCATGATGAAATAGGTTATGGGTCAAATTAGCTAGAAGAAGGTGTTCTCTGCCACAATGGATGCCCTCACGTCAAGCATTCTTTTATCATACAAGGATGGAGATTCTTCATGTTTAACCAAGAATATGCATGCATGATGAAACATACAACAATATAGCTAAGGGGTTGCTAAATCTTTTAATTATCTTATTTATGTCTTAGGCTTTATGATGAGGTTATGAGTTGTTTAAAATTTAGTTATAAGTGATTAGTTTGGTAGAAAAGTTATTTTTATCCTAAGTGCCTAATCATATCTAAGCCACACATTAAAGCATCAATCATTTAAAAAACTATGAAAAGCATGTCACCCTAATGCATAATGTAAACATAACATCAAACAATTACATAAACTATCGTAAAAGAATAAAAGCTATTTCGGTCGGGTATCGCCATACAACCCGAAGAGAGAAAAGATGTGTAGTCGAGCTCTACCCTTATACAACCTGGAATATGAAAGAATAATTATAATTGTATTAAATGATATGGGAGTCTTCTTTTTTTATATCTCCATTTCTAATTTGGTTCCTTCTTTGATATGGATGGTGCTTGTTAAAGGCATCACAGGTTGCCCTAGGACAATGCCTTCTGGCCACTACTCATCCTAATCCCCCACAACACTAATCCTAATTCCTATTGGAAAAATTACATTTATGTAGGAAAAGTAAATCTAACTACACTTGAAAAATAGAGGTTAGCTAAATATACATATAATCCCAAGAAGTTGTATTTATAATTTAGACTTAGTACCTTACACATGGGTAACTAAGCTCACCTATCCTAACATGGATTATGCTTAAGGATTTAAGCAACCTGCAAAAAAAGCATTCACATTTATTTTTAAGCATCCCTTAAGCATAATCCCTTGTAGAAAACATGATTAGGCTAATATTGTCCTACCATCTAGTCTATGAAGCATACACCCTAACATCCAATCTAAAATAATACATCATAAAACAAAACATACATCACATCATACATCGTCCTAACTTAGAGCTAGAAGTGGTGACTTAATTCTATTATATGTATTAAGGCTTGTGTGGTAAGTCTTGTTAGGCATTAGTGTTGTATTTTCTAAGTGTAGAAGGATTCAATTTAACATGAAAGGTTGATTTCACTTGAAGTAGTTTAATTGATTTAAGAATTTTAATTTGTGTTTTTTTCATTTGATTACACTTAGCAACTAAGTGTTATAAAGAGTGGAAAAGAGGATTGCCCTCTTTCATCCCTACCTTTAGTCACTTTCTAAAGTATATTAATTTGATTTAGTTCTCTTTAGTGAATGGATTATTAAATGATTTAATTAATCCTAAGTTTAGGTTCACTTTAAATAATCCTATTCAAAATGAAAGGCATCTTAAGATTAATATAATTCAATTACTACCACATGACATATATTAAATCATTCCTTTCCATCACATGTAACATGCATATGATTTAATCCTAAGTGTATCTATACATGCAACATATTTTAGCACACTTAAATGATGTATGTATGTGTATGTTTAGAATTTATATTTCATTTGATTGAATTATTTAAACATATTAATTTAAAACTTTACCCAAATTCTTATACAAAAAGGACATAAGAATGAAATTAAATAGACATGTGTTATTGTTAAACTGGGGAGGTGGGGTAATTAAATGACCTCCTTAGAGATAGCTAAAGCCTTGTATTCTCAGGATGTCAAGTCTATATACCCATTTGCATTCAAACATATGTAAATTCGTACACATGAACATAGGAAGTAAGCTCCAAATCATATGGATAATTAATTCATCCACTTAGTCAATTATGAATGCATGCAATTTTAATGTAAAAGGGGATTTCCTTAACTAATCACATATGCATATACATGTACAAAGATATAGACAAGTACATTTCTTTATTAAACTAGGGAAGTAAGGTAATCAAATGACCTCCTTGAGGCTAACTAAAGCCTTGTATGTCCAAACTATAAACTTGCTTTTATTGGACACACATGGATGTATACATAAATTAGGGAAAGAAAATCATGCACAGATTGTATTTTTTTATTGAATCATTCATATATATGAATTAAAGCTCTATCCAAATTCTAATGTTGAAATACATAAGAATGAAATCAAATGGGTGCATGCCATTGTTAAACTAGGGAAGTGACGTAATCAAATGACCTCCTTGGGGCTAGCTAAAGTCTCATTCCCAGGATGTCTAGACTATATACCGATTATCATTCAATCTTATATAAATCAACATATGAATAGAGGAAAGTGAACTCAACATTCATACACTTAAGCTTTAAGCACATGCATTTCTTATGTATTTATAACTAGCATCATGACACATATTATTATTGACTTATAAGCTTTTGAAAAATACATTTGGGTTTAATACTGATAATAGTCACACATATATTAAATTAAATCAACACATGCAAACTTACATAAAGGAAATCCATTTTATTTTATTTTGAAAAGATTGATGCATGAATTTAAATGATATATGAAATTTAACATGATTGGAAAGAGGACAATCAAATATAAGCATGTGATTCATTCAAGCAAACTAGTTCTTAAGGACAATCAAATCAAATAAGATTATTTCAAGTAAACCAAAGCTTCTTTATTAATTAAGTTTTGGATTCAATTTGATTTAAAGAGGAGTAGAGAAATCATCACTTGCTGTTTTAAACCCATTCTCACATTAGTGATTTGATTTAATTTAATGAAATGTAATTAAGTTGAATTTATGGGTTAATTAAGTTGAACCCTTAATTAGATGAATTAATTACCCTTACCTATGTCACCTTAAAGTAATTAACTAAATAATTATGAGCCACATGATATGCATAGAAAATAAACTTGCAATGATCCTAGAAATAAAAGGGGCCTAATGCAATTGGCACATGATTAATAACTACTTAGATTAAGGGAATTAATTAATTATATGGTTTTGCATACATGTCGACTAAACCATAATTTCATTAAACTCCTCTAGGTTATTAAACACCCAAAGATCTACCCAATGATTTAATTAATAAGGTCTGATGTGATTATGATTTCAATTTGATTAAGTGATTTAATTAATTAAATTTTAATTAATTTCATTTTAAAAGGGTGAAATGAACTTGGGAAAGGGGTCTCAACCCTATTCCTAAGTTTACTAACTATTCAATAATGATTAATAAACTTAATTAACCAATTTATTATTATTCCTAGGACTAATTAATCATTAATTGAGGTTTAATTAGTCAATTTTCCTAATTAAGTGAGTAATAAATCCCAAGAAAATCATGGGAGGTAGAGGTCATCCCATTAAATTAACCAACAAAATTTGGAATTAATTGCTCAAGTAATTAAGGAGTAATTAAGATAATTAATTTTGTAATTAAACTATAATTACTATTAAAAATTAGTTAAGATTATTTTTAATTAATTCTCCTCTAAAATATCTTTAAAATGAGTATTTATTTGCATTTTATTTATTTTTTATGATTTTTTATGATTTTTAGAAGTTTTAGCATTAAAAATGATTAATTAAGCAATAATGCCTAATCTGTTGGCACCATGTGACGCGTCGACGCGCATGATGCGCTCTTAAAACTTATCGACTTAGCCTATGGCGATATGCGCTTTTTTTGCCATCCTATGTAAGATCAGATGGCTATGATTAATCCCACAGCTTAGTAGGATTAAATGAGATCGATCTAGCGGATCTAATCATGACCATCCGCTCGATCATGTAATGGAGTGCGTGATCTAACGCCATGAGTGAAGAATGGACTATTTTCCATTGCTCACTTGATTAGAGCTTACCCGAGCTCAGATCAAGTCCAAATGGATCCCACACCTTCAAAACATCGATCAGAGGGGATCCAACGGTCAAGATCACATGAGATGCAAGTTTTCTTCAAATGCTCCAACCCATTTTTGCCTAAGGATCGATTTTGGAAGCATACCTCACTGGAGCTCAAGATTAGCTTGAATGATTGAGGAAGCTTCATGTAATGGAGATGAAGCCCTATTGAGCGGGAATCGAATCAATTCTTTGACTTGAAGGTGATGAAGATGATTTGAAGCTTGCTTTGATCAAGTCCCACCTCTGCTCGAAGCTTGGGAGATGATTTGTCTTGCTTGACGAGGCCTAGAAGGAAGTGCACATTAATTTGAGTTTGATGGAGAAATGTGGAAGCTAGGTTGAAAATGAGAGTGTCTTATTTTGAGATGGATGAATGGCATTTTGATTGAGAACGAGCTTGGGAGCTTAGGGAATGGTTTTTATCTCATCTTGAGGGCTCTAAGGAATGTTTTTATGTGCTTGAGTGGAAACGAGGGGTATACCCCTTTTCATCTTGATGATGATGGGATCGGGTTTGGTTTCTAGTGGTCCAGCATCTCGTGGAGTCATGGGTGGGGAAGAGGTGAGCTAGCTCTGCTTGGTTGGTTGAAGGTGTGGAGGTGGCTCCCAAGGAGGAATCATGGGTGTCCTATGTGTTTCAAATGCTCCAATGGGGAGAGTGAGGTGATTTCACCCCCCATGGGTCATGGCTGACCCAACCACCCATTTGGTTAGGTTCAGTAGTGTCCTAAGTGCCTAGGTAGAATATTTGGAGAATACAAAGTGGCCAAGGAATGGAAATGACCATTTAAATGGGTGATTTATCTCATATGATGCCCTTGACCCAAGGGTAGAATGATCATTTGACATTGATTTGATTTGTATTTGAAATGAGCCAAAAGTGGATTAGACCAAATTTAGTCAATTGAGTCAATTTGTTAGAGTTTTGGCTCAATTTGACCTTTAGGTCAAATTGCCAG